>CAKALU010063448.1:9413-30340 GCA_916700995.1 Hozukius guyotensis | reverse complement strand
TATATATAGTATGGAACTGGGATACATCCCATACTGACTGTCATAACTACTGTCCATCTGTTCTGGAAATGTGCACATACCTGTAAACTGTGGCAAGATGTTTATCTTGGAAAATACAATCTGTGACTTTGAACTTCTACTGGAAAATGTATTTATTTATTTTTTTAAAGAGTTTTACAACAAAGTTTTACATTCATAAATGCAAATCTGCGAGAGTTAAACTTCACTTTAATGTTTTCAAGAAAGAAATGGAACTATATATTTGAGAGTTTGTGCTCCCATTTTAATGTTTTCACTTAAGTTACTATTATTAATTTATATCAACCCCTGGCATGTTTTGTGTTTTCTGTTTTTTCTGTTAATTCAATTTTTTGTTTGTTTTTATGTATCCCTTCATTTCCTTTATATGTTTACCTACGTATCCATTTAATTGATCTTTGTATTGTTCACAAATTTAAAACTAGAATTGCACTCGGAGAGCGCAGACCTCCACCAACGCATGACTTTAAAAACAGATCCCAGCTCCCAGCTGGCGGTACCGTGAGGTGGTCGGCTTATTATTAACACGGTGTGTTTCCGTGTAACGTATCGGCGGATGCCTCTCTCATTCAGCAGCGTTGTTATTTTCTGTATAATGTTACACTACGTTGTCTCTCATCCCGCACACACATCCACACACGTCTCTCTGCTATCAGAAGGAGGCGGGGTCACGCTTCATCAACGCGTCATCAGCTACAGTGCGCATGTGTTATATCCTGTGGTTTTAACGCTCAGGCTGATCGGAATTCTTAAAAATATTCCTGAATCCGGATCATGATCCGGATCGCCACCAAAATCGAATGGATTGTTCATTGTGACACACCCCATCCCTCCAAAAAATGTCAATTCAAATCCATCGCAGACTTTTGGAGTAATCCTGCAAACGGACAAAACAACAAACCAACCAACAAACAAACCAACAAACCAACAAACAAACCAACAAACCAACAAACAAACAAACAAACAAACAAACCAACAAACAAACCAACAAACCAACCAACAAACCAACAAACCAACCAACAAACCAACAAACAAACCAACAAACCAACAAACCAACAAACAAACCAACAAACCAACCAACAAACCAACAAACAAACAAACCAACAAACCAACAAACAAACAAACCAACAAACAAACCAACAAACAAACCAACAAACCAACAAACAAACCAACAAACCAACAAACAAACCAACAAACCAACAAACAAACCAACAAACAAACCAACAAACAAACAGCTCCAGTCAAACACGGCGTCTTCCGGTCTTTGTTTACTTTGGAAGACTTGGAAAGACACTGCACAACACGGTTAAATCAAATTCCCCATCGACACGTCTCCGTGCATGAGGGACGAACCGAACAGACCGTATCCAAAAAATACAAAATCAAACTAAATTCTCATTGGTCCATAAGAAATGTATCAAACACAAAGCTGGTTCTGGTTGCCTTCTTATTCTTAATGTTTCTTATCGTGATGCCATACTGTCTCAGCTCTTGATAAAAATGTTCAAAATTAGTTTTGGTGTCCGACCATCTCTTCTTGTGAATGTGGAACTTTCCCAAAATTAGAATTAACTGTACAAAGAACATGGTGTCTTTTTCCTTCTCATTACCTTCAAAACATATAAGAATGTTGTTTCACCTTGAAAGTATTTTTTAATGATTCAAAACTTAGTACCTCCAGACTGCCTTTTCTGTTTGTGTTGCAAAGGATATCTTTCCTTAAACTAATGAAACGTGTTCCTCCAGATGAAATTAAATAAGATCTTATCCAATTTCTTGTATATTTCGGTAGGCATTGCTAATGATAAGGAGACATAGACAGACTGAGATCGATTTAACACTCATAAGCAGAGCAGCTTCTTCTTCTTCTTCTTCTTCTTCTTCTCTGCGTTTACTGGCGGATCCCAAACAACTTTAAGGTGCATACCGCCTCCTACTGTACAAGAGTGTGTAACATCATGTCATTTACACATGACTGCTACTCTTAAATTCTACCCACCAGTCCTGTGTCTCTTAAGAACATTAATAGAACATTAATAGAACATTAATAGTGAACATTAATAGAACATTAATAGTGAACATTAATAGAACATTAATAGTGAACATTAATAGTGAACATTTATAGTGAACATTAATAGTGAACATTAATAGAACATTTATAGTGAACATTAATAGTGAACATTAATAGTTGCCTTCCTGGTACCTTCAACCCCCTCACCCTCTGTTCCCAGTATACCCATTAAATCCCAGTCCCGTCCTTTCTCTCTGACTTGGTCCTGTAGTCTTTGTCTTTCAGCCTCATACTTTTTACAATGAATTAGGATATGCTGCTGCACATTTTCTTTAACACCACAATCCCCACACTATCACTGTTCCTTTTCCCCGTTAAAGCCAAAGTGCTATTAAGACCTGTGTGATCCAGTCTGAGTCTTGTTATGATGATTTCTTCCCTTCTGTTCCTTTCTTTATATTTCTTTATGACCGACTTTTGTATTCTGAAATATCCCCTTCCTTTCTGGTCCTCCTCCCATCTTTTCTACCATATCTACACTCCTTTCATCTTAAATCACCACTTTTCCTTCTCCTTTCCCAAGTAGAACTGGTTCTGTTATTTCCTTCTGCAACAAACTTTTTGCTAGTTTTTCGGCAAACTCATTCCCTTTCACCGCCTCATGTGCAGGAACCCAACAGAAGACATAGACATAGACATACAAGGATACAAGGTGTAGAAGAACCTCCTTAACCTTAATGAAACTGCTTCCACAAATTGGTCTAATTAATGCCCACGAAGACAACTTTAATATAACTTGTGGACTAAATGACAGTAAGTCAACTTTTACATTATACAAATCTTTCAGGCGTCATGTGTATCGTAATCATGGGGAGCGTGTGCTACCTGATAGCGATCACAATGATAAAAACAATGACACTATTCATGGTTGATTACTTGCATGCTAAGAATGTTCCTCTTTTCTTCTTAATCAAATATTTTTTGCATATTAACACAAATCTTCTATGCTGTAAACTTCTTGTCCCAGTGTTATGATTCCCCCCTGCATGCATACACAGTCAAAGTTGATCCTCAGTGGAGTGTAATTAAACCAGGACAAGAAATAGACTTTCAGTCCCTCAATGTGTACTGTACAGTGTTGATGATAAGTTATGTTACCCTTAGAAATATTTGAAATTGTTGTGGCTGAAAAACATTGGAAGAAAAAAGGAGGAAAAGCTAATGTTGAATGAAATGTGTTATGCTGGATTGTATTGTGTTGCATTGATAGTTAACATTATTCAGAAAAGAATTTACAGATTTTTTGAAATTCTGTATTGATATAAAATATGTTTGTGATGTTTTTATATCAGTTTTAACATAAATTGTATGACTTTTATGATTTAAATATTGATAGTGTAAAAAAAATGATTCAGGTTAATAAATGTTTTTGACTGTTTCTCATGTTGTACTGAGTACAAATTTGCCAACATAAGGTACAAAGTGCGTGTCACTGGGGCAGTACCCTCTTTAAGGCCAAATTTGTACCATTTCCAAGGGTACATTTAAGTCCTAGAGAATTAAGGTCCATTTATGTCCCCAGGGGTACATACTGTATTTAAGGGGTACAGTGGGTGTACCTTTGAGGGTACTGCCCCAGTGACGAGCTGTTGGACTGTGTATATACTGATACCTGGTGTGAAAGTCTTTTGGAGATAGATATTTTAAACTCTCACTCACTCATCTCCAACAGGGGCAACAGCTCCAGCAGGGGACCCCAAACTTCCCTTTCCCGGGCCTCATTAACCAGCTCTGACTGGGGGATCCTGAGGCGTTCCCAGGCCAGTGTGGAGATATAATTTCTCCACCTAGTCCTGGGTCTTCCCCATGGCCTCCTCCCAGCTGGTCGTGCCTGGAACACCTCCCTAGGGAGGCACCCAGGGGGGGCATCCTTACCAGATGCCCGAACCACCTCAGCTGGCTCCTTTCAACGCAAAGGAGTAGCGGCTCTACTCCGAGTCCCTCACGGATGACTGAGCTTCTCACCCTATCTCTAAGGGAGACGCCAGCCACCCTCCTGAGAAAACCCCTTTCGTCCGCTTGTACCCCACAATCTAGTTCTTTGGGTCATGACCCAGCCCTCATGACCACAGGTGAGAGTAGGAACAAAGACTGACCGGTAGATCGAGAGCTTTGCCTTCCGGCTCAGCTCTCTTTTCGTCACAATGGTGCGGTAAAGCGAATGCAATACCGCCCCCCCGCTACTCCAAGTCTCCGGCCAATCTCACGTTCCATTGTCCCCTCACTCGCGAACAAGACCCTGAGGTACTTGAACTCCTTCACTTGGGGTAAGGACTCATTCCCTACCCGGAGTAGGCAATCCATCGGTTTCCTGTTGAGAACCAGATATTTTAAACTCGGAATATAAACACCAACTCCTACACACTCCTGTTTATTCTTGGAACCATCTGTATATATCTTGAGATAATTATAATAGCTGTTCCTCAGGTACACACTTGTTTTAACTCCCGCTTCATTTAGTTGCCATTCCTTTTTCTTTTTCCTGGATACCCATGTCTACTTTAACTTCTGGGAACAACCAGGGGGGTACGTTGCTAACTGGTGTGGACCTGGTGAACTCTAAGGCCTCCAATCCATATGTCCTCACTCTTTCTTCCCATGTCCATCCTAATCCATACCCTTGAAACGTAGAATATTCCCAACAGTTTTGAATTGTTTCCTTTGTAGGATTATCTCCCCCGCTTCCTTTTAATCTGACCCAATATGCGAGAGCTAACTTCTCTCTTCTTAACTCCAATGAAGTCTCGCCCGCTTCAATTAATACTGTATTAATGGGTGTTGACTTAATGGCTCCAATACATAACCGTAATGCTCTATACTGTAATCTATCCACTTTTTGTAGTGATGTCTTTGCTGCTGTTCCATATACTATACAATCCGGTAACGTTCTTCCGGTAACGTTCTTCCGGTAACGTTCTTCTTCTTCTTCTTCTTCTTCTTCTTGTTCTTTGTCTTCTTCTCTTCTTCATTTGATTTGGCAGACTAAACGTTGCTATGGCGTATTGCTGCCCTCTACTGATTATTAAATCATCCTCTTAACAGTTACTTAAATTCTTTTGTATAGTCCAATATTGTGCAGATACTCCATCAGTTTCTTCATTTTAGTCCAGTTATCCCGGTTGAGTAACGTGCACAGGGTAAAAACAGTTTCTCCAGGTGCTCCCAGGTCTCTGAACAGTGTTCTCCTTTGATGTGAGTAGTTCTTGCACTGGATGAGGATGTGTCTTACTGTCTCTGAGTCTCCGCACTTACTGTACACTTGCCATCTGGATGTTTCCCAATCAGAGTCAACCCACTCATAAACCCACAGTGCCCCAGCCTCAACCTGCTTATGATTACTGCATCTTTTCTATTGCAGGCAAAATGGCTTTTAGATTTTTCCACTGTTTCCTGTATTGTGAAGTAAGACCTCCCCATTTGTCTTTGTCCCATGTCCTCTGTCACATTCCTTTGTCTGTCTTGTAAGCGATTGAGGTATATTCTGATGGTCCGTATTGTAGGGCTATTTCTATTTTGTCCACAAGAGCAGCATTCTGTGCCAAGTAATCTGCCTCCTCATTCCCTTCTACACCCTTGTGTGCCGGTACCCAAAGAAACCCCCCCTCACACCCTGCTCTGTGAGTTCTGTACAGTGTTTGATCAATCTCTGTCAGTATATCAGGTCTGGATTTGGATTTGCTTTCTTTTATTGAAGTTAACGCTGCTGCCGAAATCACTGCATATGACTGAATTACCTGGTTTATTGTCCTCTACCCATCAAAGTGCCCATAATATTGCCATCATCTCTGCTGTGAATACTGACATCTGATCTAATAATCTATGTCCCTTTTTAAATCTTAATTCAGGAATGGACATTCCAAAAGCCACTTTGCCACTCTCTGGGACCTTTGATCCATCTGTATAAATGTGATCACCATTGTTGCTGCAAACAGGTCTTAATCTCCTTGACTATATCAACTGATTTATTTATGTTGTTATAATTCAATATGCATAGGTCAACTTCAGGATCTGGGATGAGCCATGATGGTACACCTGACCAACAAACTGGAGAGCACACACTAATATCAAGAATTCCCATGTCCTCCGCCTCAGATTTTAGTTTACTTCCAAAGTTTGTTTTGGCCTTACTTGCTGTTCCCAGGAATTCCCAATGATGATCTAACAGGCATTTTGTTGGAGAGTCCTTTTATTTTCATTAAGTATCTCAATCCAAGTTTGTCTTCTAATGTCCGAGGGCATCTCTTCCATTTCTATCAATAAGGCCGGTGTTGGAGTAGTGCGGAATGCCCCACTGCATATTCTCAGGGCTTTAGCTTGTACTCTATCCAGTCTGTTCATTACCTTAGGAGCTCATATTTGCCTAACTAGAGACTTCAAAAAAAGGGAGAATTTCAAAACCAAAGTGGGGGATCTGGGGGTCCTCCCCCAGAAAAGAAAATGAGTTTCAGAGACTCTGTTTCCTGCATCTGGTGACTTTTAAAGACTGAAAATAACAAAATAATAAGAACACTGCAACAGCATTTTTATGTTAAATAGGTCTACTTTTGTTTGTTTTGCTTGAGTATTGCTTTCTCTTAGTTCTCTTCATTTCTCTCTTCTTCTCTCTCTCTCTCTCTCTCTCTCTCTCTCTCTCTCAGTCCCACCGTAATAACAGTGATCCTGCGAGGAGACTCCTCTCCTGCAGGGGGCAGCACCGGCAGTACTGCGCCATATTTGCACCGAGGCCTATGGAAGGGAGTCATATCACCGGGGGTATTACACATGCGCAGTAAAATCTGGTCTGCAATCGCCGAAATTGGGCCAATCGCAACGCACGACCGCAGCTTCAGTTACACTGCGCACGTGTCATACCCCACAACCCATACCCATGTCCGCCCGTGACCAAGCCTCCTTTCATAGGCCTTGATTTGCAGCCAGTCGCTGAGCCGGAAACAGAATTTCGTCACTGCCTCCATCTTGACGGAAGAAGAGGGAGAGCTGTGAAGCTGCGTGTTTATTGTTCAGCTGACTATCTGATTTACACATAGAACTCTTCCACCACAGAACTCTTCCACCATGGCGATGCAAGCAGCGAAACGCGCTAACGTGAGTGTGATCGAGTGGGCAGGTTTACTATTATACATGTGAGGAATAGAACTAATGAGGTTAGCTAGGTTAGCTTGGTTAGCTTGGTTAGGCTAGCAGCTAGCGGCACCCAGCGTTAGCAGACGGCTAGCATGCTAACGAACTGAGAAACAACAAACATTGTCTATGTTAAACAAGAAGCCACATTCTTCCTGTTTACACAGCTAACAGGACCTATAGAGGGGACTGATTTGGGACCATTAGCGGTCTGTAGTTTAGTTTAGTGATGTGGCAACATGAACGCTGGTGGACTGGAACACACTGACAGTGTTAGCTAACGTTAGCTAACGTAACATTAACGTTAATGAACGTAACATTAACGTTAATGAACGCTGATCTAATCTAGGGCTGGGTGATGGCCTCTGAGAAACCAGTCATATTAATATGGATTTAATTAATGATCATATTCCACAGAAACGAGACACATGCTGTTGAGAAGTGTAGTCTTCATCCCAGTGCAGGTTAAATGATCTCTAGAGTCTGTTAACAGAAACCCTGACAGTATCTGATGCACCAACGGTTTAAATGTCATTTCCCAGCAGTAGTTGTGACGTTTTGTAGTTTTTAATGTTGATTTTGTATCCTCATTTACTTCTCTGTGCATATTTTTCTTTATTTGTCACTTCCAATATAAATGCTACTCACTGTAATTACATATAGTATATAGATAAATTCACATATACATAATGATCCAGTCCATGTATATCCATACATAATTTATTTATTCATTTACACTATTTGTATTGTTTACAACTTCCAGAACACTTAACTTGTATTCAGACATTTTGTTTTATGATTGTATTATTTTTCTTTTGTCGGTCATTATTGATCATAGCTGTTATTTCTACTCTGTGTAAGTACATTAAGAGAGCTGCATAAAACCGGCGTCAAATTCCATGTATGTTTGTACTCGGCAAAATAAATCTGATTGTGATTATCTAAAAGATGCTTATCTCATGTGTTTTTCTTGCTGTGTGTTGCAGATTCGATTACCTCCCGAGGTGAACAGAATCCTGTACGTGAGGAACCTTCCTTACAAGATCACAGCTGAGGAAATGTATGATATCTTTGGGAAATATGGACCAATACGCCAAATCAGAACGTAAGTTATACACTGACTGTAGCTTCCTGCATCAGATCTAGGGCCACAGACAACTCTCATCAATGTATTAGGCTTTTCAGTGCCATTCTAAAGCTTAAATGGGTGCAAAACTAGTACTTGAATTCCCTCCCCATCATTTTTTGGAGGTGCATGTTATGAGATCTCTACTACTCACATTGGTGAGTCAGGTAGGTTAATCAGCACTGAGTTTAATCTCTTGAAAAAGACAGGCAGACGTGGATTCAGTCTTAATTGGGATAGCAGGACAACATTGCCTTATAGAGAAAGGCCAAATATTATATTTTTAGACTGCATCTGCTAAAATTGATGCTGCACAGATTTGTAGACCAGCAGGAATGAATTTTCAACACTGCCCATATACATTTACAATAATATTCTACGTAAAATAGATTATAATCTGATATATAATCTTTTCTGTTACATACGGTATACACTTTACTTTCCCCTAAACACCGGTGCGACTCTGCACATATTGGTCTTGTAGTCACTCCTTGTGTGATTTTCTCTTTCTCACTTCTCAGCGGGAACACACCTGAATCAAGAGGAACAGCTTATGTGGTTTATGAAGACATCTTTGACGCCAAGAACGCCTGTGACCATCTGTCAGGCTTCAACGTCTGCAACCGATACCTGGTGGTCCTCTACTACAATGCGAACAGAGTATGTTTGAGCATTTTCAGTGACTACGTTTACATGCATTCAGAATATGACAGTATTCTGAATTTGATATGGGCCATGTAAACAGCATATTCAGTTTGGATGTTCTGAATTATTCCGAATGGAGCATTTTCTGA
The DNA here is from genome assembly GCA_916700995.1 of Hozukius guyotensis. NCBI lineage: Eukaryota > Metazoa > Chordata > Actinopteri > Perciformes > Sebastidae > Hozukius > Hozukius guyotensis. The sequence goes on along the minus strand of CAKALU010063448.1, from coordinate 21,189 downwards.
TTAAGACATGTGGGATATGCCGATATTATTCATGTTTTAGGAGCATTCTTTGGACATATATATACTGTACAGCGCATTCAGAATATGCATCTCAGTTGGTGTTTTTACTGCAGTTTGCTACACACGGCCTCTTGCCTGTTTACGGCCAGCTCTGTGCGTTGTACACAAACCAACTAGTCAACAGTTTGCAGAGATGCATGTCCAAAAGAAAAGAAGGAGAAACACACCTACTTTAAAACATGATGAAAGACTTGGATATCAACAGGTTTTTGGATATGTGCCAATATCACAACACTGACTTTTTCAAGAAGGTGGTTGAGGCAATGAAAGAGGGAGGCTGTGTTCGCACGGTCCTAAAAGTCCGCCAATGGTTACGTTAATCAGAGTATGCACGGTTGCATGTAAACAGGAATATTGGTGGTATATTCATTTTCATCAGCCATGTAAACAGCTTAGTAGGAATACTGTCTTTTTCGGAATAAGGGCACAAACTGGAATATTTTGTGCATGTAAACGTAGTTGGTGTCAGAAGGCATCGTTGGGTCAAAGGGCAATGGTGGGTTATACTTAGGGATGCACCGATACCGATACCAGTATCCGGTATCTGGTTCGATACTGTGCTCATGTACTCGTACTCGCAAAACGGCTCCGATACAACGGCACCGATACCACTTTACGGCAGCGTGACGTTAACCTCTCATCACCATCTTTTGGGTCCTCACGCTCCACCTCCCTGACGTTGCGGGCGAGACGGACCGGTCTCGCGCCCGACCCCACTGGGTCGGGATCCCACCTGAGCTGGCGCGCGCCGGCCCTCACTTTCATTACGCCACAGGCTTTTGCTTGCATTCTCTGACTCGCGCGTGCGTTAGACTCCTTGGTCCGTGTTTCAAGACGGGTCGAGTGGGTTACCGACATCGCCGCAGACCCCTGGCGCCTTTTACGTAGGCCAAAACCCGCGCTGGCGGCACGACGCGGTTGGGGCGGGGCGGACTGAGGACAGTCCACCCCGGTCGACAGTCGCACCGGGAGCAGGGGGCCCCATCCCTCCCCGGCGGGGAGAGAGGGCGCAGCGAGCCCTTTGTCTACGGTGCGGCGAGGTCCGGGTTTGGAGCGCTGTAAAGCTGCGGCCTCGAGCCGCTTTCCCCCCGAGCCTTTCCAAGCCAACCTAGAGCCGGTCGTGGCGCACCGCCTCGTATGCGGGACTCCCCAGCCTGCCGTGTGTCGCTCACACCCTCCAGCTGTCTGTTAACGTGGGTCTTTTGGCACAGAGAAGTACTCGTATCGGTACTCGGTATCGGCGAGTACCCAAATGTAAGTACTTGTACTCGGTCTGAAAAAAAGTGGCATCGGTGCATCCCTAGTTATGCTTTAGTAAAGCTCAAACAAAAATTGAGTTTTGGGAGTTGAAAACTAATTATAGGTTTTTGAATCTTTAGAATTCTGAATCTTCATGCGATTATTCCATTTAATGAAGTTTTCTCTTTGTTTATCAACTCTCTTTGCAGGCGTTCCAGAAGATGGACACAAAGAAGAAAGAGGAACAGCTGAAGCTTCTAAAAGAGAAATACGGCATCAACACAGACCCTCCAAAATAGCATCCTGGAAACCCCCCCCCCACCTCCACGCCTTTCACCTCCATGTTCACAATCTGTCTCTTTCTGTCTGTACAAACCACCCAGGTCCCATGGGTTTACAACTATTCCTTTTTTAATGATTTTATTGAAATGAGGACTTTGATATTTTTTTAGTTTTATTATTTCCATCATTAAATCCGTGTGCACACTGGTCAGACTGGCAGTATGTGTGAACACTGGTCAGACTGGCAGTATGTGTGAGTTAACATCAGAGCAGGGAGCTGTTGTGTGCCAGTTGCGTAGAACTCCACTTTCAGAACTTTGGTTGGTGATCCTGTCAAAGTGATTGACAGGCACGACAAACTCTTCAGCAAGAAACAAGTTTCACCAGGATTTAGATGGTGACTGGTCATAGTATTCAGCCTGGGTAAGATGTCTCCATATTTTTCACTCTTTTTGTTATTGTTTTCATACTTCTACAATCTTATAATTTAAAGCCAGCCATGGTTTTGCAGTGTGTGATTTGAAATTGAGTTGATCAGTACCGACTATGTAAAGTGTATAAAATAAATGTTGCTTCTCTAAAAGCTCCCGTCTCCTCCCTCTTTACATCCTGTAGATGGAACGTAGTGGAAGTGCTGTCCTCTGTGTGAACCATTTCAGATCAATAGACTGTATACATTTTCCACATTTGCACAGTGGTCGGGGGGGGTGGGAGGAGGGATCACATGATTCTTCTAGTTTGCCTGAAGCTCCGCTCAGCTTGTGATGATGCAGTCCCTGGGGTGTCAGATTGGAGTTTGCTGTGTGAGGACACAAACCTCTAAGTGAACCCTGTACGATCAGTGATTTTGAGGTACTTGTACTTTACTTGAGTATTTCCATGTTCTGCTACTTTCTACTTCTACTCCACTACATCTCAGAGGGAAATATTGTACTTTTTACTGCACTACATTTATTTGGTAATTTAAGTGACTGCAGATTAATAATACGAAATATAATCAACTAATAAATGATGTTGTAATATTAGATTAAGATAAAACGTTATTGATCCCCAGGGGAAATTCACAAACTACCCAGCAGCAATAAATGAAGCAGTTAAAATGAGCTCCACCTTTACCAGCTGCAACATTAAAGTGATGAACACATTAATGCACCAATAATTATAATACAGTAATATATATTATTCTGCATAATGAGTACTTTTACTTTAGGTAGTTTAAGTATGTTTTGATGCTAATACTTTTGTACTTTTACAGTAAAAGTACAATATGAAAGTATTGTCGGTTCATTATGAAACTGGCGGGCGTAATTAACAGGAAACACTGGAGCCTGATCCGCCTACCTCCAGCTGATCAATGAGAGATGACGTCACCTCCAGAGGGTCGGACTCATACACGGATTCAAATGTCCCATCATGAATATAAATATGATGTAATGGAACTTCCCCTATATGATAAAGTACAATGATAGTGAAGATGACAGATGTTGATTAACTATATTCACATGATTTGAGTCAAGTGAGACATGTTTTGTTATTTCAGAGTTCTTTTTTGCCATAGGTTTATTTTATAAATAGTTCAATTTAAAATCAATACACGGGCTAGATAAGACCTGGGAGCCTTAAAGTAACCCTGTTTATTTCCATTGAATAAGAGAGCAATAAGCAATAAGAGATACATTAACCATCATTGTGGCATGTCTTGATAAACCACAGTGAAGGTGTCAATAAATAAATAATAAATAAGGTCTATGATTCTAAATTAGAAAAGTTCTGATCAGTCAGGAATAGACGTGGTTTTAAATATGAATAACTATTACAGACTGTGGGCTAAAACACACTAGAAGCCTGATTCTCCTTTACAATTATTCACTAGCTACATATTTACAATCAGACAGGCAAACTCATTAAAATACATCATAATTAAGATCAGTGTATATGATGGAATAGTAGCATTACAATGTACCAGAGGTCACCAAACTTGGGCTTTTATAACAAAAAATTCTCTGGGGGGCATGCCCCCGGACCCCCCTAGCTGGCTACTGTTTCCCCCTAGCTGGCTACTGTTTCCCCCTAGCTGGCTACTGTTTCCCTCTGGCTGGCTACTCCATATCCTTGTGGAAAGCCCTGATCGGGGGCTCAACAAATTAAAAGCCAGGGTACAGAGAGAACAAGAAAATGAAAGGATCAGAGAGGCAATGACCAAATTTGTGGAGAAGCAGCAGGTATGACAGGCGAAGATGAACGTATAAAGATGAGGAGCTATATGCAGACTAGCAAATAAAACCCGCTAGCAGGCTCATTTTTATAGTTAGAGTGAAGATACTGGTATCATATGAAACTGGGCGACCTGGATTCAGGGTGGATGAGGGGCCCAATTTGGAAAATCTGTCCCCCTGCCCATAATTCCTAATGGATGGCCTTCTTTTACTGAAGAAAGATTCTGAATGCAGGACTTTTACTTCTAACAGAGTATTTTTACACTGTTACTTTTACTGAAGTACAAGATCTGAGTACTTCCACCACTGGGTAAACAGCTGCAGTACTTACTGAATACCACTTGTTAGTGTTATGAACAATGTAAATCCACCTGAAAAACCATAGAACAATATGAAAACTAGAAACCACGTTTTGATTAGGCATACCACTATTTAATAAAGAACTTTGTTTCAACAGTGACATCTGGTGGTTGTACAGGGACATTATTTTAGAAATATGTCTTCCAGTAAGCCGTGCATCAGTGCAACCTTTTGAGTACTGGATGCTCATATATTGATCTCTTGCACTGAGTCAAATCAAAGGAGAAGGATACTGGATTGTTCATTTCTCACAGTTAAAGTATCTTTGCAGACAAAAGGTGTAACCCAAGACCACACCAAGCGGTGGACATTTATCAGCTGGATGTGGGCTGCTCTACTCTCTGCATGGTCGCCCTGGTGTCCTATGTGACATTTAGGTTATCATGCAAAAATACTACACAGGACTGTTTTTTACTGTGTAAGTTAATGTTTCAAGTACGCTACTTGAATTTGTAGAATTACATTGTTGGGCAAAATGTTGTTTAAATGTTTTCAACCTACAGTCAAGGTCAGTGGTTCCCAGCCTGCACACATGCACCCCAGGGGGCAAGTTAACAGCTGCCAGGTAATGCACATATTTATTAGGTCTGTCAAAGTTAACGCGTTAATGCAAATTTGTTTAAACGCCACTAATTTCATTAACGCATTAATGCAATCAGTCTTTCGGAGGTTGTAGCAGGCTCTGTTTTAAAGCTAGAGTGAAGATACTGGTATCATATGAAACTAGAAAACCTGATGATTCCATCGGTACCAACCATGTCATACTAGCTTGAAGGAGGCTAAATAACGCTCCAAACAAGCTACATTTTGTTGAGGAAAAACTATCATGGCCATTTTCAAAGGGGTCCCTTGACCTCTGACCTCCAGATCAGTGAATGTAAATGGGTTCTATGGGTACCCACGAGTCTCCCCTTTACAGACATGCCCACTTTATGTTTGGGGCAAGTCATAGTCAAGTCAGCACACTGACACACTGACAGCTGTTGTTGCCTGTTGGGCTGCAGTTTGCCATGTTATGATTTGATCATATTGTTTTATGCTAAATGCAGTAACTGAGGGTTTCTGGATCAATATCTGTCATTGTTTCGTGTTGTTCATTGATTTCCAATAATACATATATACAAAGCAGCATATTAGTCCACTCCCATGTTGATAAGAGTATTAAATACTTGACAAATCTCCCTTTAAGGTAAATTTCTTTTAAACAATATTTTGATTGAATTTTTACATATAAACATACATACATACAGTACACACAAATAGACAATAACAATATCAATAATTAAATCATACAATGAAATGTTTAGTCAGAATTTTCACAGTAATGAAAGAATTTTCACATATCTAACAAAGATAACAAATAAAATAAAAGATAAGACAAAATAAATATACACCTCAAAGAAGAGAAACAAAACAAGAAAACAGAAAAAACACAACAACACACAACAGTTTCATTAACAGCACTCACCCATACATGTATCCAAGGTAAATCCATTTCTCTCCAAGACAGAGCTATCATTGTCCTGGCCTGCAGGAGTCCAAAGTCAATTAGAATGAACTGTTTTGAGTTAACGATAAAGTTATCTGGATATATAACTAGAACACATATCTTTGCTTGGTGAGGCACCTTCACTCCAACAATCTCAGATATATTCTGAACAATTGTTTCCCAGTATTTGTTTAACTTCGGACAGTCCCATACACAGTGAAACCGAGTACCCCTTCCTTCTAAACATTTAGTACAAGTGTCTGAGACGTCAGGGGACCATTGGTTCAGTTTGGCCGGGGTAATGTAAGTTCTCATTAACCATTTGTATTGTAATAGTCTCATTCTCGTATTTATTGATTGTTTTTGGGCCTTTAAACATGCAGTTCCCAATCAGTCTCTTGTATGTCCTGTTGAATATCCGGTCTCCATGCCTCCAGCCTGTCATTCGTAGACTCCTTATCATATGACATCAAAGCTGCGTGGAATGAAGAAATCGGACTCCTCTCATTTAGATTCAGAAGTGTTAGGTTTTCAAGATGTGATAGTGGTGGTTCAGATATTATAAACGTATGTGTTGTTAAAGGGACTGTTTGTAAGAATCAGAAATTGCGACATCTGTGGCCGTTAAGTCAACTAAAGTCAGCGTCCTGTTGCTCTCGCTCGCTCTACATAGACATGAACGAGCATCGCTGAAAACAGTGAGGCGACACACGTCAGCTAAAAGCACAACATCACTCTATATTTCAGCTGCTTGGCAGTAATGTTAGCTGACCAGACGAAGGTCTCTCCATGAATCAATACTGATCCTAGTGTTGGCTTTTCCTGCCTCAGCCTCCCGACCGCGGCCGGAGGGAACAGGGGAGACACCGGAGTTTTGGTCGGAGACGATAACGTTTCTCTCTGCGGAGCCCCGTCACTTCACAAGACACGGGAAACCTCTGTTGGTCTGGAGGAGCTGCAGCAGTTATTTCTGCACAAATGTCTACTGTACATTCACTAGATATTCTCAGAGCTACTAACTCTTCTGCAGTGTGGAGTGTGCGAGCATGCACGTGAGGTGGAGCGAAAGAGTGAGAACGAGCGCGGTGTGTGAGTGAAGGCAGGCAGAGGAGCAGAGTACAGCAGAGACTCCGGCCCTGGAGACCAAGGCTACGGTCTCCCCCGCGTCCTCCGACTGCGGCCAACACTGTTTAACAGACGGGCTTCACTAGATACAACCAAGAGGTTTTGGTGCTTCACTGTAGTTTGTGTTGGAGTCTTAGAGCGTAGCCACACGCGAGCGCGCATGGGACACCGACCCGCAATGATTTATACGTGGAAGAAGTTACAAACAGTCCCTTTAATATGAAATGTTTGAACTGTAAATATTAAAAAAGTGTTTTTTAGGGATATAATATGTCTGACACAGCTGATCAAATGTAAGAAGGTTACCATAAAGATCCTCTATTTTCTGCCAACCATTGTCTGCCCACATTCTGAAACCACCATCCTGCACTTCCTACCCTAAAGTATACATTGCCACAAATGGGGGAGAAGCAAGAAATGGGTGGGGTATCCCCAATATGCTGATGTGCTTTATACCAAATGTCAATAGTACTTTTAAGGAAAGGGTTCTCTGTTGTTCCTTTCAGGTCTTTTGGATCTGCAGAGTATAGATCCTGTTTTAATGGAAGGTTTGGTACTGATGCCTGCTCAATATTCACCCAGGCTGGAAGAGCCTCTATTGAGAAATAAAACATTGCAGAACGTAACTGAGCTGACCAATAATACTATTTCAGATTTGGGAGACGCAGCCCCCCCTTTCATAAGACAGGTATAGCAGCTGAAGTCTCAGCCGAGATTTTTTGTTATTCCAAATGAATTTACCAAAAGCACGATTAAGCTTATCAAAAAATAACTTTGGTAATGAAGAGTGATTGAAAGAAATACATCCATTTTGGCAATATATTCATTTTGTCATGTCATGTCATGCTCTAATCTTCAACCTCTTATCCGGGGTCGGGTCGCGAGGGCAACAGCTCCAGCATGGGACCCCAAACTTCCCTTTCCTGGGCCACATTAACCAGCTCTGACTGGGGGATCCCGAGGCGTTCCCAGGCCAGTGTGGAGATATAATCTCTCCACCTAGTCCTGGGTCTTCCCCGTGGCCTCCTCCCAGCTGGTCGTGCATGGAACACCTCCCTTGGCATCCTTACTACATGCCCGAACCACCTCAGCTGGCTCCTTTCAACACAAAGGAGCCGCGGCTCTACTTCAAGTCCCTCACAGATGACTGAGCTTCTCACCCTATCTCTAAGGGAGATGCCAGCCACCCTCCTGAAGAAACCCATTTCGGCCACTTGTACGATCTAGTTCTTTCAGTCAGCAGCTGGAGACGTAACCACTTCAAAGATGGGTTAGTTGTTATCTTCCTACATTTGGAGCCTACTTTTTAATCAGAAAACACACGTTTTATATTGTGATATTTACTGATAATAACATACGATGTAGCCAACAGCAGTTAGGTTGTTATCTAGCGATCTTCTCCAGCCAGCTGCCACCTTATTATGGTTTCTGTAGTGAAATGAGGAGGTACTGGAGGCGACAGATATGGTTAGGGTTAGGGTCAGATAACTCCTCAGGCACGCCCTGCGTCTTGCTCGTGCCAGGGTCAAAATGCACACACAGACAGGTGCCGAGATCCAGTAAACAGGGAGTTAAACAACACATTAATCTAACAGTCTGACTTATTTCTTCATAACTATAATTTAAGTTAATAAAGACTAAATGTGGATGTTTCTCTCACCAGTTGTCCCTGCTCAGCCTGCTGTAGTGTAACATTAGTCCATTGTTTTATTCCACGATACTGAACAAAATAATCCAAACAGATAGAAGAAGTAAGATGTGAGAGGAGCACAGGATGCTTTTTACTCTCTTGCGCTTTAATGCACCAGGTTTGAAGGCCTACTTTCTCTCAATTTTTTTCTATTGAGCTAGATTTAAAAAAAAAAAAAAACACACACATGACAAACGGAGCGGATCAAAACGAGGCTTCTTACTGAAATATTGTAGTGATGGCTCATATTTCCCAGAGTCTCCATAGTTGTCTCTTTGTGCTGTGTGTTCGTGTTTTATTTGAACCATTAGTGAGGTGGCTGTTATATTTTTTGACAGGTAGCTCGTAATAAAGTTTCACTAGTGAACGCTACGCATATACAGTAACTGCGAGCGTCAATGCTTGTGCTAAAAGTGTCAGTAATCAAGTTAATATCTTCATTCCAGGACAATTGGCCCGGTTTACTCGGCTCATTTTATCTAAACTAATCAGCCGTTCCTCTCAATATGAGTGACAGGAAACAATAGGAACCGTGTGTCCGACAGAAGTTCAGACAAAACGTTGCGCCGCGCAGTTAGGACACTCCAATAGAAAACAATATAATCAAGCCCAAGTACATGTCCTAGTTGTTTCCTAAATGCAAAACTATCACTGTTTTGTGCTTTATTTTTTATTGCAGTGTTAAGTCCTTCCATTACCAAACTGTATGACTTCATTTTACTTATAGCCTAGCTGTAAAAGTATTTCAGTTTAGTTTTTTTGTCAGGAGAGAATTCAGCTGAGGGGGCACAGTGACCTTTTTGAATGGGACTGGACCCCCAAGGCCCGCCCCTAACGCCGCTGCTGACCGCCCCCCACTGCTCCGATTCTCCGGCCAATCTCACGTTCCATAGTCCCCTCACTCGCGAACAAGACCCCGAGGTACTTGAACTCCTTCACTTGGGGTAAGGACTCATTCCCTACCCAGAGTAGGCAATCCGCCGGTTTCCTGCTGAGAACCATGGCCTCAGATTTAGAGGTGCTGATCCTCATCCCGGCCGCTTCACACTCGGCTGCGAACCGATCCAGTGAGTGCTGGACGTCACAGACCGATGATGCCAATGATCATGTTTATACGGCCAATCATTGATATGGGCATCGTCATCCATTGATCCAGCGTCTCCTTCACTTCACCCACTAGTGGGTCATAATTTGTTGGGAGAATCATTTTGGTTTCAGGGGTGATTTTAACACCGAGGTACGTATGTGAATCCTTCCTTTGCATTAATAAATGGGGTTTTTATAACTGGGGTTAGTCTTTGTTCTTTATTTAAAAATAGTATTGATGATTTGGAATTGTTAATGTTATAACCAGAGAAACGCCCAAACAGTTCAATCTGTTGCATTAACTTTGGGGTCACGTCGTCAGCATATAGGGGTATTCTATGTTCCTGTTCTCCCAACCGGATGCCCGACAGGCCTGTCTGTGTTCTTCCTGTCATGGCTAGGGGTTCTTTAACCAATATAAAAAACATCGGTGACAAAGGACACCCCTGGCCAGTAGATCGCTCCAAGATGATTGGTTTGGAAACTATACTATTTGTTAAGACATTGGCTGTTGGGTTTGTATATAAAATCTGAATCCATTTAAGAACGTTTTTTTCCAAATGCAAATCTAGGCAAAACCTTAAATAAATATGGCCATTCTATCCTATCGAAGGCCTGCCAAGCATCCAGTGATAATACTGCAGTAGCTTTTATTTTTCATGAATTATGTTAAGAACTCTTCTAATGTTATGGAATCCCTGGCGACCTTGTACAAAACCATTCTGATCATTACTAACTAAAAGTGGGACATAAGGATCTAATCTCCTTGCTAGGGCTTTACAAAGTATCTTTGTGTCAGCTCTAATTAAACTTATTGGTCTAAATGAGGAACACTCTGTGGAAGGTTTGCCTGGTTTCAAGATCAGCGTTATCAGCGCCAGCCTTAAAGAGGCAGGAAGAGTTCCATTTCTGTAAGATTCGTCATACATATTCAAGAGTGGGACTAGACGTTTTACTTGAAATGCTTTGTAAAATTCAATTGGTAGGCCATCAGGCCCTGGCACTTTACCAATATTAGTATTTCTGATAGCCTGTGATAGCTCTTCAATTGTTGAAGACAACTAACTCCTTTTTTGCATCTTCTGTCAGTGTCTGAAATTGTAACTGATCAAGAAAGATCTTCTGAAATTTGGGGGCATTCTGATCTATATAAATGTTCATAAAATTCTCTAAAACTGTTATTAATTTCTGATGGGTCCACTGTTAGGCTTCACGAAGAGGTTATTACACTGTTGATTGCTCTATCAGATTGTATTTTTTTATTCTCTATGCCAAAAGTTTCCCAGCTTTTCCCCCTTGATCGTAATAAGATTGCTTCAGGCCACATTCAACCTTTTCCAGGTATATCAGCAGATAATTTATTATATTTGGCTCTAAAAAGTAGCAGATCTCTTTGTTTTGTTGGATCGTCCCCTTCATGTAGATCTATCTCTAAAGATTTAATTTGTTTTTCCAAAGTTTCTATCTCTATTTGTTGTGGTTTAGCCTTGGAGCTTGTATAGCTAATAATTCCTCCTCTGGTGTATGCTTTGAATGCTTCCCATCTCGTGCTACCACTAGTTTGATCTGTATTTAACTCAAAATAGTTATCTATCTTTGTTTCCATGAATTTAACAAAGTCTGGGTTCTGTAACCATCTTACCTGGAACCGCCAGTTGGGGGGACTGTGAATAAGTTTGTCTATGTGAATATTTAATGAAATTAAACTATGCTATTTAATCTTCGATAAAAGTTATCTCGAGACAAGACAGTAATCAATACGAGAACGAGGTTTACATGTACTCCAGTGACAAGAATATTCTATTTTGCTGGGATTCTGTTCTCTCCATACTTCAACCAAATTTATATCCACTATGTATTGCTTAATTCATTTTCTAGTTTGCGACTTATAGGTATCAACGCCTGTAGAGCGATCCAAGGCTGGGATTAAAATGCAATTAAAGTCTCCTCCAATGATATAAGAGCCACGTAAAGTGGACACAGTAAGGAAGAGACCTTCAAAAAATGAGTGAAAGAACTTTGTGAAAGAACATGTTATATTTAGATGATGGGAGTACATGAAGCCTGTTCTGCTGGTTCTTGCAGACTAACAGTAGGAGCTACTTTTGTCATAGCTAGGTTGTGGATTACAGAGAGTGACGCGCTGTGGGGCGGGGTCACCTCCTGGAGGTTGCTCTTGTTCCAGCAGGAAACCCTTACATGGCTTGCAATTCTCTAATGACGTCAGAA
>CAKALU010063446.1:15369-50554 GCA_916700995.1 Hozukius guyotensis | reverse complement strand
CACACACACACACACACACATACACACACACACGCACACAAGCTCAATCACATCGAAGAATTCCTGCACATGGACACACTCGCATAATTAGTTTTGCAAATTGTGTGCACATTTGTGTCACGTGCACTCACACGCACAAACACACACTCAAGATGTTACCGTGCAGTGTTATGTAAAGTCAAACGATGCAGGTATACATTCCCGTTACCTGCACACACACACACACACACACACTGCACACACACACACACACACACACACACACACACACACACACACACACACGCATGTAACCAGCCACAGCCCAAGGCAGACAATAACATATTGCTGCATAATTTCTCTTGTTATACATTCAAGGACTGATCTACATTTGGAACTATTTTTAGACAACATTTTGAGGTTGAGGTATTTAACATCCTCACTATGAGGATACAGTTCAAATGTTGTTCCATTAGAATTAGGGATGCACCGATTGCAAAATTCTAGGCCGATAACGATGTTTAAAATAACAATTTGGCCGATAGCCGATACCGATGTTTAAAATAACAAATTGGCCGATAGCCGATGCCGATGTTTAAAATAACAATTTGGCCGATAACCAATACCGATGTTTAAAATAACAATTTGGCCGATAGCCGGTTAGGGTTAGGGTTATCATCCAGACCGCAGTGATTGTTTTTAAGGAATTTGGTAAGTCATTGTTTTACCGCTTGATTTGTTATTGAACATAACTTTCTCTGAGACAGTGTAATACTCCGAGTGTCCAGCCAGTGGCTTCTTCTCTGAATCAGCATCTGGTTACTGTTGTCTGAGACGGACTGCAAATAACCAACACAACATTTAGCCGGCGCAAAATATATGCAACTCAACAGATAAACATCAGCCACTGACAGCGGCGAATGTCATCTTATTTGCCGATAGGCCGATGGCAATCAACAAGGCGAATATCGGCCGATACCGATGTTCTGCTGATAAATTGGTGCATCCTTAATTAAAATAGCTTTTAGATTTGGAAATATAATTAAAAAGAAGTAAAAGAAGGCATGTTATTTAATGAAGAAATGACCCTATACTGTATCATCCAAATCCTTAGTATATGTTTGTCGTGTTTTAAGATCATTTAACCATTTAATATACTACTGTACACTACATGTGCTTCTCATTTGCATGCATATGAATGTGCTTGTGTCCAGTCTCTGTGAGTAAGTATGCATAAATGGGCACGTGCCATCACGTCTGTGCGCCATCTCAACGGACAACACCGCGGTGCAGCGAGTGTATCGTTCTCACCTCATCGGCCAGCTGGTCGGCGCGTTGCTGCATGTCTGACAGCTCATTGCGCATGTCCGCGTCATCTGCCATGGCTGCTGGATGTGGGGGGTGGAGAAGGTCTCCAACAGGGAAGAGAAGATCCTAGTGGGATTTCAGGGAGGGCTGGAAAGAGAGACAAAACACAAGAAAAGGACGGATGAGGCCTAAACAGTCTCAGGGTGATGGGTAACTTCATTTGACATTTGACTGTTGGAATAGAAATGAGCTGGCTTTTGGCATTTGGCCAGTGTTGACGGAAAATTTAAGGACTAGCCATGTTTCTAGAAACGCATACTTACATTTGCTAATTCTGTTATGGACTTACTCAAGATAAACTCAGACTAACTAATTCAGCAGAAATTCATCCCGTAAATTCCTGTTTATCGTTTCAGTTTAAACACATCCATCATCACATGTGCCCTGTCAAGATGCCCTTGGGCAAGGTGATCCACTCCTCCCTCCCTACCCACTGGCTTCAAGCCGCTCTGGATAAACAGCAGCAGCTAAAAGCCCAAGGTACAAAATGTAAAATATATCCCAGAAGGGGTGAGAAGATAAAACGAAAAAGCATGGCATGCAACAAAATTGGCCAAATGGAATTGGAGGAATTGGAGCTTCTATCTCCCAAGTCTCTGTTTACTGTTACAGGCTGTATAATGGAGGATTAAGAAGCCGCAGCAGCAGGGTTTGTTTGTTGGGGAATGAATGGGAAGGGAGCAGGCGACTGATGTTTTGCAGAGGAATGCCAGTCTCAGACAGGGCTGACTAGGATTTTGGAGGATTAGCCACAGAGAGACATAAACAGCCTGTTAGCCCTGTTAGCTGTGATCCTTTCCTCCCCTCCGTAGGTCACGAGAGGTCAGTATCACAAGCCAAACAGTTCCAGATGTAGGATTAGTCACGTCAAACTCTGAAGATGATCATGAAACAACACTCGTGTCAGGTGAGTTATGAGTTAGAGATTATCTGTGGATATGGCCACAAGATATCCTTAAAAAACTAGCATCCAAATGATTTAAACCCCTTCAGAAATCCACTGTTTTTTTGTGGAAAGTTGTAATCCTACTAAAATAACTACCCAGGGGGAATAATGATGAATCGTTGGCTGTTAGGTTGAAATAGAGAGCGACATATTTCTATAAACAGTCTCAGGTACACGAAAAGATGTGTGTATATGTATAAAATACGGCTGTCAATAGCTGAAAATATTGAATCGTGTTATATAGCGTTATTATCGCGTTATTATCGCGTTAACTTTGACAGCCCTACTTTATTGTGTTATATCGCGTTATCGCGTTAACTTTGACAGCCCTACTTTATTGTGTTATATCGCGTTATTATCGTGTTAACTTCAACAGCCCTAGTATAAAAATAAGGAATCAGATGACTGAAATATGACAAGGCCACTAGTAGTGCCACTCCCACTGAGAATCAACAGCAAGCTGCAGCTCCACAAAGGTTTTAGGCTCATTTGGACCATTGTAGATTGTAGTTTAGACAAGCCCAGTGTATGCTAAAAACTACACCTGTCCACATCCTGACATTTAGACAGTCAAGTATAACATAGCTGGAGTCCATCTTTGTAGAAAAATGCCAATCTTCATATGTAGTTTTTCTGTCATATACAGTATTCCTTTGTGCAGACTTGTTTCACTCTCTGAGTCCACTGAGTTTGCGTTGGCGTAAGCGCTTTCCTCCAATTGACAGTTATTATTCCTCTAGCACTCAGTAGAAGTATGCGTATAGAAAAATCTTTGGTTTTTGCCCGTTTGATTTTGGGGTGCTTCTCCAAGTAGAAACAACACAGGATCCATTTGGATGGCAATTTTCATTGTTTTTTCAATCTCTTCTTTTATAAATTATCTTGCCAAAATCCCTTCAGTACTGGACAGTCCCAGAATATTAATGAATCTACAGTCATCCCACATTCCCTCCAACATAAAGCTGATACTGAAGCTTTAGCAAACATTGAAACTATCAATGGAGTCCTGTAAAATCTCATTTTTATCTTCCAGTCAAATTCTTTCCATTGACAACTGTTAATACCTTTTAGGCTAGAAACCAAACCCAGTCGCCGGAAAAAATGTTGGAAAATGTTGGTTTGTTTCTGCAAATCACAGATACCAAAAACACATTTCATAAATATGTTTCATATCAGTCTTGTATCACACTTGCAGAAATGCACAATGCCACGTGGTTAACCTTGTGAAATGATTGGTTAGGTTTAGGCAACAAAACTACTTGGTTAAGGTTAGAAAAAACGAAGGTAACAACGTAAGGTAACAACATAAGGTAACAACGTAATGGAATAATGTAACGGAAAAACGGAACGGAACAACGCAACGGAACAACGGAACGGAACAACGGAACGGAACAACAGAACGTAACAACGTAACGTAACAACGTAAGATAACAACGTAACGTAACAGCATAGCATTACAATGCAACAAAACAATGTGACATAACAATGCAACATAATGCAACATAACAAAGTAACATAACAATGCAACATAACAACGTAACATAATAAAGTAACATAACAAAGTAACATAACAAAGTAACATAACAACGTACCGTAACAATGTAACATAACAACGTAACATAACAACGTAACATAACAATGCAACATAACAACATAACATAATAAAGTAACATAACAACGTAACATAACAACGTAATGTAACAACGTAATGTAACAATGTAACATAACAATGTAACGTAACAACGTACGTAACGTAACAACGTAACGTAACAACAGTAAATAAACAACCACCGCCATTAGCACACTTTCTTAGGTACTGTTATATAAAAAGCGTAACAATGTTACGTAAAACAACGTAAAGCGTAAAGTCAACGTTTACTGGTCTCGGTTCTCAGTTTCTTGTTATTACCATGCAACTTTCAATAACGCTCGCTCGACATACTACATCACTTGCTCTGACTGAATTAAAAAAATTTAAAAAACATTTTCCTGGCGACTGGGCTGCTAGAAACACAATATTTTGACCATTGACAACTCGATAAGCAAATGATAAGTCAACGCTGTCTCTCCGCTCTCTAATGGTCTGATATTGCTAAGTGGAGCTTTAAATTTACCCGCTTGGTCGGACAAGTTTCTATTTCCACAGGGTTCAAAGTTTCGTAAAAAGCAGCTATAATCAAAATTTTCATATTAAGAATGGATCACAACTACAAGTATGTGAATGCTGTCGTTAAGAACATTATTGCAATTATTCCATCATCAATTGTAAGGAGATAACATGTAACTGATGTATTTACAATTTGTATCTGGCCAAAAAAATCAGTTAATACAGGTTAAAGATTGCATATTTGTACCACTTCAACCTCAGCTAAAAGTGCACTTACTGAGTTAAAGTAGCACATTCATCAGGGCATCTGGGTGGAAAATATGTGGGCTCGCTGCTGCAGACACCCAGGTTCAGTACTCAATAGATTTGCCCTATCAAACACAATCAGTAGTGGACATTTTGACTCTTTTGAAGGAACAAACCACTTGTGCAAGGTGCTATGCCAATGAGATACAAATCTGCTAAACCCATTTCTGTGTGCATTGATTGCAGGTTATTGGTAGTTGTGGAAGTAATCTTTAAAGATCATTATTTATTCAATTGGTTCCACTTTTTCTCGCTACAGTCAAAGACTGTTTTTCACAACATCTTGCTAAGAGGAACATGTTGTAAAAAAAAACCTGGTTCCTTATTTGGATGTGTGTGTGTGTGTGTGTGTGTGTGTGTGTGTGTGTGTGTGTGCGTGTGCGTGTACATAACATCATTACATGAGGAGAGCATGCATGTTTCATGTTAATGTGTGATCAGTGCATTGCTGTAATTCAATTGGTCAACATGATGCTAACTTTGAATAAGCAAGTTGACCAATGTATGGTCAATGTATGGTGTATGTATTTACCAATGTAAAGTATATAACCTGTATAATATCTTCCTTCGTAGAGGTATCCTCCTTTACCTTCTGGTTTCCTGTGTTGAGTTATTATGTCTCCTATTTGCAATTATATTCTTTGACTTCAACATCAGTATTTTGTGTGTTTATTCAACCTGTTTTTTAGTGTTACAGAACAATTCTCGCTATCAGTAGTAAGGTAAATGCATAGCTGGTAAAAATAGAAGAACAAGACACCTCAACAGACAATCCAGTCCATTTGCAACCCTTGAAACATTAATGCACTGTATGCTGTACTCCTCAATGCCATTTTACAAGACACACAGATTCAAGGCAATCCTCCAGATTTACCTTATACAATCAATGTCTTTAAAGTAGGGCTGTCAAAGTTAACGCCATAATAACGCCATAATAACCTGATAATAAGCGATAATAATGCAATATAATGCAATAATAACGCAATAATAACGCAATATAACGCGATAATAACGCAATATAATGCGATAAAGTAGGGCTGTCAAAGTTAACGCGATAATAACGGCATAATAACGGCATAATAATACGAATAATAATGCGATAATAATGCGATAACGCAATATAACACGATAACACAATATAACGCTCTAATAACGCTCTAATAACGCAATATAACGCAATATAACGCGATAATAATGCAATATAAAGCGATTAAGTAGGGCTGTCAAAGTTAATGCGATAATAACGCGTCAGGATGCGATAATATCTAGTTGGTCGGGAAGGAGGCTAAATAACACTCCAAAGTTACGCTACATTTTGGCGAGGAAAAACTGCCATTTTCAAAAGGGTCCCTTGACCTCTGACCTCCAGATATGTGAATGTAAATGGGTTCTATGGGTACCCACGAGTCTCCCCTTTACAGACATGCCCACTTTATGATAATCACATGCAGTTTGGGGCAAGTCATAGTCAAGTCAGCACACTGACACACTGACAGCTGTTGTTGCCTGTTGGGCTGTAGTTTGCCATGTTATGATTCGAGCATATTTTTTATGCTAAATGCAATAGGTAAGGTACATTTTGAACGGATAGAAAATGTGTGATTCACTTGCGGTTAATCGTGATTTACTTATGGACAATCATGCGATTAATCGCAATTAAATATTTGAATCGATTGAAAGCCCAACTTTAAATGAGTGTCTTTATAAGAAAACTATTTCTTGCAATACAAAAAAAAACTGAGACCGAAATGGCGCTAACACAGAAAAATGTACCTCATAGAATAGTTAACCACAATCAAATGATTCTTAGTGAATCTTAACACCAAAGCAAGAAGACTAATCAAGTACGGAGTGAGAGTCTGTGTGTCATCTTGGACAGATGGACTTGGCCCACCTGGACATGTCTCATCCTGGTGACTGAGCGAGCAGTCTGGTTGATATTCTGCCTCAGAGGGTCCCACTGTACCCTTGTAAGTTCGCTTCACCCACTCGTGTGTCCAGGGATGTTCACAACAACATCTGCTGGCCACACACTCGCTGCAACACACACAAGATATGAAGCCATTTTTTTTAACTGCCGCGGCAATCTCCCAGCACGTCATGGTCTGAATCATTAAAGCCTCCCCGGGCGGTATATAGATTCATCTGCATTCATCTCAGCGGATGGGTTCAGTCATGTATACGTCCTCAGATCAACAGCTGCATCATAATGATTAAGTCCCTTTATAACAGCATTTATTCAGAGGCCAGTTAACACTCAAAGATCCTTCCACTATTTTGCAGATAAAAATGTGTCATTTTGAATCAGTTCTATTTATGCATCATGTTTATTACATCTCTCCCAGCTCTGATTTCTCTCCCTCTCTCCCTTCCATTCGCTCTCTCCTGCACTGCATCGCAACAGCAGCGGCCATATTGGGTTATATAAACCGGACTGTGCAGCGCTTAATGTCTGAATCGAGTAAGATTCAAAAGCACTCTTCAGAGCGACGAGCGTCTGGTTACGTAACCGAATTCAGGCAATTAAGTTTTAACAGGCCGCACTGGCCTTTTACTTTACGTCTCGATTACGAGCTTCACATTTTGCATATTAGGCGCCTTCAGCACTGCCTGCTACGGCACTGGGTTTTCATCAGGTTTTCTCAAGAGATGCAAAACGCCGGTGGAGCAGCCGTTATGTGATAACGAGGTCTGTCAGTCGATTCAAATATTTAATCGCATGATTGTCCATAGTTAATAGAGTAACCCTCACAATTAAAGGTCCCATATCGTGCTCATTTTCAGGTTCATACTTGTATTTTGTGTTTCTACTAGAACATGTTTACATGCTGTAATGTTAAAAAAAAACTTTATTTTCCTCATACTGTCGGCTTGAATATGCTTGTATTTACCCTCTGTCTTAAATGCTCCGTTTTAGCTAATTTTGACGGAATTGCAACGGAATTGCAACAGAATTGCATTGCTAGGCAACAGCTTGGGTCCATGTGTACTTCCTGTCAGCTGATGATATTCACATACACTGCAACCAGGAATAAACTGGGACACATTTAGAATGTTTACATTTAAAACTGTGAAATGGTCTAAATATTGTATATTTGTGACATCACAAATGGACAGAAATCCTAACAGCTTGTTTCAAACGCACAGTTTCTGAATACAGGCTATGTGTATTTGTCTGTGGATTAAGCGTTTCGATACTTTCACAGTATTTATATAGAACTTAAACCTGCTTTATGATATAAAAGACATGAAAATATCCCTTTTTACAATATATACAAATCTCTCTTTAAGGTTCATTTTGAACAGATGAAAAATGTGTGATTAATTTCAGACAGCCCTACCTATAATACAATATGCTTTTGCAAAAACATAAAAACATGAATCAACTGCTTTACTTATGTAACTAAATGACTTAATTTGATCATCATGCATAATCCTTGATCTCTACAGACTGATGTATTGCATATTGCTTTCCATCTGTCAGTAGAAGGAATGCTATGCACCGACTGAATCCTTTAACTCCGTCATTTCCACCAAACATCTGCCACACAGGTGGCTCGAAAATGTCCTCGTTCCATTTGGTAACACGACTATACCATATCTATGTTTATCTCTATCTCCTTTGTCCATTTTGAAAAAAATCCATCTTTGTGTGTCTGCCACACACACACATGTCATTTGCCCCTGTGTTTCTATCAGCTTGTCATCACGTGTTACACATGGCGCTGACTCTGTGACCTTTTGACTCCGAGTCAACAGGGAGGCAATAAAGAACAAGAACAGGGGGGGAAAAAATCAACCTCTGCGTAATTAAAAATACACAACTAGGCTGTCGCAAAGCGCACTAAACTCATCTTAGTACTGTATGTGCAGGGACATAGTTTATTACATCCATGTTGCCCCCAAGGACTGTGGTGAGCAGTAATTTATGGCATGAGAACAGGTGCTGTAAAATGTGATGTATGACCAGTGTGGCAGTTATTACAGGTTTCAGGGGAATTACTGGAGTATAGCCGAACACTGCACATTCATCAACAGTATTTGGAATAATTGGACTAGCGATAAAACACTGCTAAATACCTGCATTTATGTACTGTACAACGGAGCAAAAAAAAACTCCATTAATTTTTCATAGAACATTCATCTTTCTAGCTCGCTATCCATCCACCCATCAAGTGTTTACTACCTCAAGAGTGACACTAAACACCATGGGGACAACAACGCGAGATATGAAGATGCCCTCATTTCCATTCCCCACACATCCCACCCCCCCGAGGACAGCATATCTCACACCCTGTCCAATCATATTCTACCTTGAGAAGATTACCAGCCCCGACCGACTGCTCCATCTCAACAATTTCTTATTTCTTCTCCGCCTCTCTTCTTTAATATCCCTCCTCTCATCTCTCCTTCATATTCTCCCTCTCTTTCCTTTTTTATGTCTCTTTCTTCCTCTTTCCTTTTTACCTCCGCCAAGGCTGAAGGCCTAGGAAGGAGGTTATGTTTTCACCAGCGTTGGTTTGTTGGTTTGTTGGTTTGTCTGTTTGCAGGATAACTCCAAAAGTCTGTGATGTATTTGAATGGAATTTTCTGGAGGGGTGGAGTATGGCACAATGAACAATTCATTAGATTGATGGCGATCCGGATCATGATCCGGCTTCTGGAATTTTTTTTAATAACTCCGCTCAGCCTGTGCATTAACACCACAGGCTTTAGGACATGCGCAGACGTAACTGGTGACGCGTTCATGACGCGTCACCCAGCCTCTTTCCTTCTGCCTGCAGAGAGAGAGCAGGGGTCGGTGGGAGGGGGGGACAACTGTAGATTTGGCGTTTTTTCACTTGGTGATTGTTGGAAAGAGTAACGACGACGGTTTAGGTGAGTTTTATTTTGTTTCTGTCCAGTTTGAATGAAGTGTTTTACGATGCTCCGCTACGTACAGCTGATCTCAACATAAACAAAATTACCCAAATTGCAAATAAAATGCAAATAAAGCCCATCCAGTGCAACGCGTTCGGTTCACGAAACTTGGGCCAAGTTGTGAAACTAGGCGATATAGTTCTAAAATGAAACCAGATTCAGTAGTGGCATCATCGCCTATTTCTCACTTAAAATGTTTTCAGATGTAGATTTTAGTGGATTGTTTAGACGGAATAACGAAAGTTTACGAGCAGGCCACCATGTTGTTTCCTGTTTGAAACGGCAAGCAGAGAACCAGGAACCAATCAGGTGCATTCAACGATATGGTACATCACCTCTTCAACTACCAGCTGAGTAGAGCAGCGTGTCCCCTAGTGTCCTCGCCGGACCTGGTGGACATGTTGCGCTGGATTTAACATTATAGACATGACCACTGACCACTTCACATACACTGCAACAAGAAATAAACTGGGACCCATTTCGAATGTTTACATTTAAAACTGTGTAATGGTCTAAAGAAAATCTGAAATCCTGACGGCTTGTTTCAAAAGTTCAGTTTCTGAATACGGGCTGAGTGTATTTCTCTGTGGATTAAGCGTTTCGATACTTTCACAGTATTTATATACCACTTAAACCTGCTTTATAATGTAAATGCCATGAAAATGTCGCTTTTTACAATATGGGACCTTTAATGTAATATTAGAAAAACTGTCCTAGTATAAAGAACACACCATATGGCATCAGAACAGTGGGATCTGCATAAGCATTTATCACAGTCCCTGTAACATCCAACATCATAGCACTACTCTGAGAGGACACATACACTGAGAGGACACATCTCTTTGCAGAGTTAATCTTTGCATGTGAACTATTAATTAAAGATTGATACAGAGTTTTTGAGAATCAATACAGTATCGCGAACATAATATCGCGATACTACGTATTTTCTATATTTTCTTAAACCCCAACTACCAAATTCAGTCATTTAGATACACTGTGCATCAATAAGTATTTGACTGAAACTCACATTAAGATTGCAAAATACTGTATTGTAGTATACAATATATATACTGTATATACATCATCCAGGCTAAGTACACAGTCAGGTCAAAATTGTTATATAATGCTGAAAAATATTCCTACTTTCCATTTTTACTATGCGATTAATAGCAAATCTGATCAAATCGAGGCTACTTCTGTTCATTTGGTGCTATTATTGCTACAAAATAGTTCTTTTTATGGCCTATTGTCATCTGAATACTTACTGTGGACATATTTGAAGGCTGTAAGACAGACCTATCAATATGTGAAAGAAAATCACCAGGAATGTAAGATACTGCAGAGCTTTGATGTGTCTTGTGGCCAGAGAGAGACAATAGATGTTTTATGCAACATGGAGTTGTGTGTCTCCTCTCTTCTCTTGCTCTAAGCGTGTGCCTGTTGGCTGCCATTTTGTTTGCTTTCAGTTTCAGACGCTCCGTCTCTGTCCCTGCATCAAACATTTTTCTTTGTCTTTGAGAGATCTTTAATTGAAATGAAATAATTGCGAGACATCGCTCGAGTGTGATTGATAGTTGGGCACAGATTTTATAAATATTTATCAGATGAAATAGCGTCTCGTTTTCTGCTTGACTGTAGAAACTGAAAAAAGGCAACACACACAAATTCAGAGATAACACTGCATTCATGTATTAGTACGATAACTGGATTTAAAATGTTATCTTTAGGCCTGGTAGTTTAAAACTAACCATCTGGCCACACCTAGCACAGTAACAGATGAGAGATTGTGAAAATACATCTTGTTACGTAAAACGACTTAAAGGTCCCATATTATAAAAAAGTGAGAATTTCATGTTTTTTTTTATTATAAAGCAGGCTTCAATTCTATATAAATACTGTGAAAGTATCGATCGCTCAATCCACAGGGAAATACACACAGCCCGTATTCAGAAACTCTGCATTTGAAACAAGCTGTCAAGATTTCAGTCCATTTGTGATGTCACAACAAATATTTAGACCCTTTACACAGATTTAAATGTAAACATTCTAAATGTGTCCCAGTTTATTCCTGGTTGCAGTGTATGTGAATGTCATCAGCGGACAGGAAGTACACATGGACCCAAGCTGTTGCCTAGCAACGCAATTCTGTTGCAATTCCGTCAAAATTAGCTAAAACGGAGCATTTAAGATAGAGGGTAAATACAGGCATATTCAAGCCGACAGTATGAGAAAAATAAAGTTGTTTTTTTTACATTACAGCATGTAAACATGTTCTAGTAGAAACACAAAATACAAGTATGAACCTGAAAATGAGCACGATATGGGACCTTTAATTGTGAGGGTTACTACGGCTGTTATCGCTCCATACAGAAGACTGCAGTAACAAAAGCACTGAAGTGAAATGGATCACGTGGGCGTTTCTTTTTAAATTAATATTAGGACTATCAATCGATTAACATATTAAATTGCGATTAATCGCATGATTGTTCATAGTTAATCACGATGAATCGCACATTAATCACATATTTTGTATCTGTTCAAAATGTACCTTAAAGGGCCATTTGTCAAGTATTTAATACTCTTATCAACATGGCAAATATGCTGCTTTATGCAAATGCATGTATATATTTATTACTGGAAATCAATTAACAACACAAAACAATGTCAGATATTGTCCAGAAACCCTCACAGGTACTGCATTTAGCATAAAACAATATGCTCAAATCATAACATGGCAAACTGCAGCCCAACAGGCAACAACAGCTGTCAGTGTGTTGACTTGACTATGACTTGCCCCAAGCTGCATGTGATTATCATAAAGTGGGCATGTCTGTAAAGGGGAGACTCGTGGGTACCCATAGAACCCATTTACATTCACATATCTGGAGGTCAGAGGTCAAGGGACCCCTTTGAAAATGACCATGCCAGTTTTTCCTCGCCAAAGTTTAGAGCAACTTTGGAGCGTTATTTCCCGACAAGATAGCATGACACGATTGGCTTTAAAACTGAGCCCGCTACAACCTCCGAAAGATCGATTGCGTTAATGCGTTAAAGAAATTGTGACGTTAAAGCGACTTTGCGTTAACGTGTTATTATCGTGATCCACAGCAACCATTCTAGGGCCAGAAAGAACAGTAAAACTGTACCCTAAAATGCTTCTTCTATCTAAAAGCCTCGTTGTTTGGAGGTAGTATAACCGTGACTCTCACAAGATGACACTACCCTTCCAGGAACCACATTGAGCCTGAATAATAACGGTGATGTAATATTATGCAGCTAGCCCAAGTGTCACTTCAGCTGGAGCTCTCTCTCCACAGAGGAGCTATAGCATTAAGTGCTGCAGCGACATCCCAGTGGCCCGCTCTACAAAGAATGCCATGCATTATTGACCTGAGAAGTCCAAGACCCCATCACTTATTCATCTGGCCCCACTGTAACCATCCACGTCTCAGAAACACGTGGCTAAAGAGCAGGAGGTGGAGGATCACAACAGTGCAGGCACTTCAAAAGCTCCAGAGATAGTGACAGTGAAGCACATGACTTTGTCCACTGTGGCCTTGAGAAGAGCACCGGGGCATAAATCCAGATATGAGGATGAAAAAGGAACTAGAGGTGAAATGATTAGTCGGAAAGTGTTTTGATAATTGATTAACTGTTTAAAGGCGCTCAATACGACATTCAGATCATATACATTTTTCTGACGGAGCTAACAGTGTTAACCTGGTGGGAGGGTAGGCGGTACGCTGCCGCGACGACGTCCTCGATCGGGATGACATTAGAACAGTGGTCTGCAACCTGCGGCTCCGGAGCAACATGTGGCTCTTTAGCCCCTCTCCAGTGGCTCCCAGTGGATTTTTTAAAAAATTTGTGGAAATGAATAACTGTTTTTTGTTTACATTTTCATTTTTATTTATCATTGTTGTAGGTCTATGGTACGACGGTACGGTGGAGTATTAGGGCCACATTGATAAAAAAAAAAAAAAATCTGAGATTTCAAGAATACAGTCATAATATTAGTACATATATTTATAGTAGTATAGTAGTAGTAATTTTTTTTTTTAGCATTCGAATATTAATTTGGAGGTTGATAACTATGGCAACGGTCGAAGCTTCGAAGCATTCGGGTGATACTAACCTACAATGGGGAACATGTTAAACATTATACGTGCTAACGCCACCGTGAACACAATAGCATGCTAATGTTAACGTTTAGCTCAAGGCACTGTGTTTATGCAGAGCTGACCTCCAGATGTGTGAATGTAAATGGGTTCTATGGGTACCCACGAGTCTCCCCTTTACAGACATGCCCACTTCATGATAATCACATGCAGTTTGGGGCAAGTTATAGTCAAGTCAGCACACTGACACACTGACAGCTGTTGCCATGTTATGATTTGAGCATATTTTTTATGCTAAATGCAGTACCTGTGAGGGTTTCTGGACAATATCTGTCATTGTTTTGTGTTGTTAATTGATTTCCAGTAATAAATATATCCAAACATTTGCATAAAGCGGCATATTTGTCCACTCCGAGTATGAAATACTTGACAATTCTCCCTTTAAGGTACATTTTAAACAGATAAAAAATGTGCGATTAATTTGCGATTAATCGCGATTAAATATTTTAATCGATTGACATTCCTAATATTAAACTATATTTGGATTTTGGACTGTTAGTCAGACTGAACAAGCAATATGAATATGCCAACTTGGGCTTTGGTAAATTGTAATGGACATTATTCTTTTTTTTTACTATTTTCTTACATTTTATGAACCAAACAATGAATAAGTTGAGGAAATAATTGAATTAATAATGAAAGTAATCATTAGGTGTATCCCTAAAGGGAACAATATGTGAGGAAAACAGTGCTTCAAAGCACATCACCACAAATAAAGAGCAGCAGCAGCAGCAGCAGCCATATAAAATGACATACAATTCACTCTCATCAAAAACAAATCTGCATACAAACCTAAAATCAGACTGCATGTTTGAGTTACAGCAAATGAGAAAAGATTGTGGTCAGAGCAATATGCATTTTCAAAATATACTGTCCAGAAATGATGCTAAATATGCAGTATTAGAGTGATGATTATTGCTCATACAGGCTGAGTAATAACCATCAGCCCTTGCTGTGAGCCTGCCTGTGGCACAATAACACCAAGCTGTCGACAGTTTGCATACACAACAAGAACATTTGCCTTATTAGTGATGTTTTGTTGATCTGGTTTTGAGGATTCTATTCTAAATGGAAAGGAGAGGCCAACGCAGTTTGTCAAGCTTGGCAGGAATAATGCTGAGAGGCCGCTTTAGAATAATAAATTCCTTACTGTATGACGAACGCTATAACCACTGGGTAGGTGAGGACCCCACATACTGTGTCCTCTATGTACAGATACAAGCATTCAAACATAATCTGTTCACAGTATCCTACAAGGCATGTTATGCAACACATAAGTAAATCATACGAGACATATCCTATCCATGCCCATGGCAGTTCACTGGGCCCTTTAGAGGGGTTGTGGTAAAGCAGAAGAGGGAAGTCAGTGTGGGAAATGACTGTACATTTTAAGAAACTGTTGCAGGTTTTATCATCATTGTGGAAAGTGAGTGTGGTTCTGGGAATGCTAGAAGTTATAGTTTACTGCTTTCTGGAAGCGTCAGGGCCAAATGACAGCGTCAGCGTCATTGATGGGAAGTCACTCACTTGGTATTCCACTCACACACCTACTCTCACAAACTGTATTCCTCCAGACTGACCACTCCCTCTGAGCAGCTTGAGGGATAGCCACCTGTGTGTATGTTAATGTAAATACTACCGTGTGGTTCATCCATTGTTATGCAGCACAAAAGTAAAAACTAGGGCTGTCAATTGATTAAAATATTTAATTAATCGCATGATTGTCCATAGTTCATCACGATTAATCGCAAATTAATCGCACATTTCTTTTCAAAATGTACCTTAAAGGGAGATTTATCAAGTATTAAATACTCTTATGAAGATGGGAGTGGGCAAATATGCTGCTTTATGCAAACGTATGTATTTATTTATAATTGGAAATTAATTAACAACACAAAACAATTGCCATAACATTTTTTTCCTTCTCGACAAGCTAGTATGACATGGTTGGTACCGATGGATTCCTTAGCTCTTCTAGTTTCATATGATACCAGTATCTTCACTCTAGCTTTAAAACTGAGCCCGCTACAACTGAAAAATCGCAGGTTGCGTTAAACAAAGAAATTGGTGGCGTTAACGCGTTATTATCACGTTAACAGCCCTGGTAAAAACTGTATCATCATCCTACAAATTTATTGTCTCTTGAGGGTGGAGTTGCTGCTGCATTTGCTAATAGAGACCAAACAGACTGAGGACACAAGACAAGGACAAGCCTGGTGATTTAAGGCTGACATCCCCTCCCACCACCACCACCACCACCATCCCTCTCTGTAATGGTCCTGAGCTGCATGGCTCCTTATCAGCCAGCGTCCTTGCTCCTTGGAAACAAGTGAAGAGCACAGCAGAAGGGACAATAAACAGGGAGGCAAGGAGAGCATCTCAGTGGTGCAGACTGAGGTGTTTATTTTAAGCTACTGTGGGAAGATGAGAAGAACAGATGGGCGAATTCACAAAGAACGGATTACGGCCACTGATAGCGCCACTAATTTCGCATCACTTTCAACCGCTATCTGCCTCGTCTCAAGGTCCGATTCACAAAAGATTTTGCGCTGCAGTATCTTTAGCGCAAAAACGCCCATTCAGTTTTGCAGCTGAGTGCAATTTGCCCTTTTTTTGTATCTGATTGCAATTATCCATATGTAGAAGTATAGAAGTTGCCTTGCATTAAGAACACAGTAGGCAGAACAACAGCAGAGAGAAAAAGAAAAATGACATTTTCAGACCGCGAGCTACAGGTCCTGAACTTCAAAACTTCAGGCAAGGAATTGAAACATGACAGAGAGAAACCCTATTTGCGATTTAATATGTCTTTCAGTGCTGTCTGTGTTTTCAAACGCACACTTTCAGACTGTAAAAGAAGATGGCATGATTTGAAGCAGAGGAAAGTATGGGCGTGACATCCCTTATACTGTAAATGCGCTTCAGTTACCACCAACTCTCTGGAGACGCTAGTAAGCCTCATCCACACTGGGAACGTCAGGAGCGCGTGGCGGCTGCGTTGCGTGGCGGCTTCGTTGCGTGGCGGCTGCGTTGCGTGGCGGCTGCGTTGCATGGCGGCTGCGTTGCGTGGCAGCTGCGTTGCGGCTGCGTTGCGTGGCGGCTGCGTGATTCATGCGTCGGGTGTTCACACCAGCTGCGTTTCTGCTGCTGCAGCTGCTGCTGTCAGCCCTTTCTTTCTACATAGAGTTTGCCTTTCATAATGGCCATTTCATTTCATTATAAATGTCATTTATATTTATTTTAGACTGAGAAAGGTTAAGAAACGTGTGGTAATTTGTAAATAATAGTAATAATCCACAATTAAAACTCCGTACTATATTCATTCATGGAGCTCTGCAAGTCAATGCATGTTCTACAACACTGTCCTGTACATATTTCAGAATAAAAGCCTCGGGTTAACAAATGAAGGAATTCTGTCCACAGAAAAAAAGCTTGAGGGCTTTTATTTTGAAATGAAAGCAGGTGTTGAGTTAAAAATAAGTCTTTACTTTTTTTCATCTCAGTAACATATTCTACAGATAGACATTGAAACTGTAGTAATGTAGCTGATATGATGTTAATATACAGTCAATAGATCACTTTCACTGTCTGTTTTTGCTGTGAACTGCGCGGCACGTGTCAAAAATAGGCGAGACGCAGCTGAGACACGCGTCTCACACGGGCAGTGTGGCTGCTCTAACCTGTTAAGACGGACGCCGAAATAAAAAACAACAGGTAACGCAGCCGCCACGTGCTCCTGACGTTCCCAGTGTGGATGAGGCTTTAATTTCACTGTAACTGGGTGCGGCTATTAGTGCAGATCTTTGTGAATTGGACTGTTTTTGCAATGAGGCACATTTGCATAGAAAGGGGCCAATTTTATGCAACATGTCTGCATATTATATAACTTAAATACAATAAATTACAATACAACAATACAAATAGCCCAAGAGCACCGAGACGCTATTTGCTTGGCAGCGCAGTTACGGTTGCATTTCACCCTTTGCTGGTGCCTTGAAAATTGTCTAATTTGTGCAGGTTTAGCCACCAGATTCAACTGTTATCAGGCCATTAAACAGGTGTTATCAGTCGCTATAAGCACCATAGATGTGGGTCAATTGGGGCCTACTACACCTAGTGCGTTGTAAAAGTAAAAGTCAAACTTAAACACAACACGTTGTAAAACTGAATGAAATGTTACAATTTGAGTACAAACAAAAAGGCTTATTTAGGTTTAGGCAACAAAACTACAACTTCTTTAGGTTTAGACAATAAAACCACAACTTCTTTAGGTTCAGGCAACAAAACTACAATTTCTTTAGGTTTAGGCAACAAAAATACAACTTCTTTAACTTTACGCAATAAAACTACAACTTCTTTAGGTTTAGGCAACAAAACTACAACTTCTTTAGGTTTAGGCAATAAAACCACAACTTCTTTAAGTTTAGGCAACAAAACTACAACTCCTTTAGGTTTAGGCAATAAAACTGCAACTTCTTTAGGTTTAGGCAATAAAACTACAACTTCTATAGGTTTAAGCAACAAAACTACAACTACCTTACTACCATGTTTTGGCTTAAAATAACTACGAACAAAAATACAACTACATGTTGTTGGTTTCACATGGGATGTGAAACCACGGTCTCCTGGATGAAAACCCTGTTTTTTGTGTCCCATCCATTATCCCACACTGTCTGTACTACAGCACGCAACTTCCAATTATGCTTCTGTCATAATTACTACGGTCACTAGAGGTCGCTGTTGTGTTCTTTTATACCTTCTTTCGATGATCTACCATGTGAATAGATGATAAAAACCTACTGATGGGTGTAGTAGGCCCCTACTGACCCACATCTATGAGGCTTAGTGACGTATAACGGCTATTTAATGGAATGACATCAGTCTTATCGACTGGTTTAGCAGCCACAAAAGCCGCGCAATCCTTTTGTGAATTTGCCCCAGAGAGTACGCACAAACACAAGGGTGA
Source organism: Hozukius guyotensis (assembly GCA_916700995.1). Lineage (NCBI taxonomy): Eukaryota > Metazoa > Chordata > Actinopteri > Perciformes > Sebastidae > Hozukius > Hozukius guyotensis. The sequence continues at coordinate 31,784 of CAKALU010063446.1, read as the reverse complement.
AAAAGAGAATAAAATAAGGCCATATTTCAGTATGCACAGCATACCACACCAAATATGCCAACGCCCTCCAGCCCTGTGCTCACAGTCACCTCTGTGGTCTCCGTAGGTGAAAGGGGTCCTGGTCGCAACATTTTCCCACCCATGGGAGCACCCAGAGCCACATTTATTACCATGTGGCTATTCCAGATGACGTTTTGGCTGCTAGAGGGCTGTGGAGATCTGACATTTGACGAGCAAAACGTGACAGGGAGGGGTGCTCGTAGGCTGATGTTGGCGGTAAAGCTGAAAGGAGAAAAAGTGAGATGGGGCAAGGGGTTTGAGGGGATGGTGGCGCAGATGAACATATGACCAACAATCAACCAAGCGTGTACAGGGCTCTGCAGCCTGTTTTGAATTAGAAGCACAACCTCTCGTGTTTTACGACGCAATAAACGTCAGGGCGGAGAGATCAGATGCGAAAGGCTCTCTGGATGAAAAATGCAGCAGATTGTCCTTTTTATATCTGTGTGTTTGATGGAATCCCAGGCAGGAAATGTTCAAGCCAGCCGCAGAGCACAAGGACAGAATTCCTGATGTTTTGGCGATGCTACAGTAACAGACTGATAAACTGTTATGCCCTAATCAATATCGATGTCTTTCATTAGTCCTTTGGTCACAGCTGTTTGGCAAATTTTGTACAGTTGGGGATTGTGACACGAGGCTCCACAAAATAATTCCAATCAGTGATCCCCACAGGTTTATTCCACAGTCCAACAGGACACGTTCAATGCTATAAAGTCTCTACTTCATCCATGGCCACGGGCCTTAGTAGCCAGGCCACTTCAGTGTCACAAAAGAGCCTGTTAAATATTTGAGAAGTCATAAAAAACAAAGACATTAAAAAGCAATAGCCAGAGGATAAGAAATACCTTCTGACAGAATACACTCATCATAAAAAGATCTAAACTCCCCTCTGCTGCCTTCTTTATCTGTTTGAGCCGCTGAAGAACTGTAACATAAAAAAACTACAGCTGTAGCGATAATAACGCGTTAACGCAAATTTGTTTTAACGCCACTAATTTCTTTAACGCATTGACGCAATTTATCTTTCGGATGTTGTAATGAGAAAGTTTCCTCTGGCTGGTGGGCGGTGCTTGGTAATTCCTCAACTGATCTCAACATGGCTGCCGGGTCACAAACGTTCTCATTTTACAGCTAACCAGTACACTACAAGATGTTTCTGAAAATATTTGAGGAGAGAAATAGGCATTACAGTAACAGAATATTGATTCATATTTGATCAGCGCTGCCTAGTTTGACTATTTGATGAGAGTTTGCGAGTGATTGACAGCTGCTCAGAGACGGCAAGGCTCCAGCTCGGCTCTGATTGGTTGTTTTCCTCCGGTCTGTGAAATCTTGCAGATGCCGTTAGGAGCACCGGAGTACACAGAGGAACATGATTTTTTTCAGATTGCCTGTCTCATTCACTACTGTCAGGATATAGTGACCGTTTTATACAAATAACTATTTTTTCATATATCTATTTGCTCCAATCTGCCTACTGCAGCTTTAAAGGTCCCATATCATGCTCATTTTCAGGTTTATGTTTGTATTTTGGGTTTCTACTAGAACATGTTTACATGCTTTAATGTTCAAAAAACACATTATTTTTCTCAAACTGTCTGTATGAATATACCTGTATTCACACTCTGTCTGAAACGCTCCGTTTTAGCTCATTTCAACAGAATGGCAACGGAATTGCAACGGAATTGCGTTGCTAGGAAACAGCTTGGGTCCATGTTTACATCCGGTCAGCTGATGTCATTCACATACACTGCAACAGGAAATAAACTGGGACACATTTAGTATGTTTATGTTTAAAACTGTGTAATGGTCTAAATATTGTAGATTTGTGACATCACAAATGGACAGAAATCCGAATGGCTTGTTTCAAACGCGCAATTTCTGAATACGGGCTGTGTGTATTTCTCCGTATATTGAGTGTTTTGATACTTTCACAGTATTTATACGGCACTTGCTTTATAATATAAAAGACATGAAAATCGCACTTTTACAATATGGGACCTTTAAGTGCTTTAAAAACTACAAAGAAAGAAAAGAGAATATTGTTATATCTGAATGTCTACAGTAAATGCTGCAGGGGGGCAATGTTGACCTCCAGTGTGGAGGTCAGTCTAAAACAATCAATAATACCGATACTATGTATTGCTCATGAGGCGCTTTAAGACATTATATACATAGTACATGGACATTAATGCCAGTATGCTACAGATGTATTCTAAGTAGAAAATTGACAGGTTATATATAAGGACAAATATATATATGTATGCCATATAATGTAGGCAGTCTTCATACTGTAATGCAGTAACGTGTACTGCATAATGAAGTTAAAATGAGACAAACCTCACATCTCATGAAACAATGAATCAAATATCCTCTATATACTCTCTATCCTATAGGTACCTTACTGTTTGAGGTAGCATTGCAGAGGCTAACCTGCACCAACGGTTAGCTGCACTGCAGCATCATAAATAACCCGACCCAACAGACGGACCCACAGCAACGCCATATATCACCACCAACGACAAAACACCACGTAACACCCCGCTGAATGAAAAGCGTCTCCACACAGTGTCGTGTTTGCAGAGGACTGATACGGTCGTATTGTCCCCGCACCTGAGCACACAACGACATGTAATGTAGAGGGCGGAGGGGCATATTCGTGTTGACCCGATCAGATTCATTGGTGACTTTATGCTTCACTGACGAGGGGATAAGATGTCTATACATGCTTTTTTTATTCTGGAAATGGAAGCTTTATAGTTGTACAGGGATGGTTTACAATAGAATACTGCTAAAGCCGTGGCCGATGCTGCGGTGAAAGTGATATGTTTGATGCCGCAGATCGATGCGAAACTGGAGCAGTCTGCATTATATCCTACACACTCACACGCACAAGTAACTATACTCCAATATATCAGCTTGCCGTAGTAAAATCTGAGACCCAAAGTTTATTTCTGGGCATACATTAGCGATCTAATTTCTGGCCATCATCTGGAATTTACCTCAGTCAGGGCTGTCAAAGTCAACGCCATAATAACCTGTTTCCCTTTAACGCCACTGATTTCTTTGGCGCAACTTGCGATTTTTTTGATTTTGTAGCGGGCTCAGTTTTTAAAGCTAGAGTGAAGATGCTGGCATCATATGAAACTAAAAAACCTAATGAATTCATCGGTACCAACCATGGGGGTTCAATAACGCTCCAAACTTACGCTAAATTTTGTTGAGGAAAAACTGGCATTTCCATTTCCAAAGAGGTCCCTTGACCTCTGACCTCCAGATATGTGAATGTAAATGGGTTCTATGGGTACCCACGAGTCTCCCCTTTACAGACATGCCCACTTTATGATAATCACATGCAGTTTGGGGGCAAGTCATAGTCAAGTCAGCACACTGACACACTGACAGCTGTTGTTGCCTGTTAGGCTGCAGTTTGCCATGTTATGATTTGAGCATATTGTTTTATGCTAAATGCAGTACCTGTGAGGGTTTCTGGATAATATCTGTCATTGTTTTGTGTTGATAATTGATTTACAATAATAAATATATACATATGTTTGCATAAAGCAGCATATTTGTCCACTCCCATGTTGATAAGAGTGTTAAATACTTGACAATTCTCCCCTTTAAGGTACATTTTGAACGACAAAAAAATGTACGATTAATCACGATTAAATATTTTAATCGATTGACAGCCCTAATTTCGATATATTTTTTTTTTCTGGATAGTTTTAATAGGAACAACTATCTGATTTGAAGCCATTTTCACACATCAAATCAAATCAAATCACTTTGGCAGTTATTTTATATTTAAACTCACCATGTTTCCATTTTCTGTCTCTCTATCTCACCCCCTCCTCTCATTCCCTCTCTTTCCAATCACTTTCATTTCCCCCCCTCCCTGACTTCCTTTCATTAATCAAAAGAATAATAATCGAACCCTGTACGAGCGGGGAGAGAGAGGACAGATGGCAGAATGATGACAGTGCCCGACAGCACAGTGAATTGGCCTCACAGATAACTGTCTCATAAATGGGGCTTTAAAAGGTAGAAAGATTTTTATTTTCAGTTCCAGAAAAGCTTCAAAAGCAAAAAGCATCACTTGGGAGATAATATCAACTTTGTGTAGCTGTCATATCACTTCTGTGAGAGGGTACAACTGAGGGAAGATGAATCAAACTAAATTTAGAGAAGTCTTTTTGTGCGAGCACTGAAAGGAGTGTTGGCAAAGACAGTATGCTGCTCATTAATAACCAGTTAACTACCCAACACAATGCAATGAGACGATCCTACTGACCTGACAAGTTTTAGAAAACATCACAAATACGGAAAAGATAAAACCATAAACACAAAATGAATAAAAGCAACAAACTATTGCTGTGTCACAGAGAAAGATAATGTAAGAAAAAGAACTGTATTGGTATGATGCGGTTTGGCGAGCGAAGCAATGCACCACTACAATCTTTCTCTGTGCTTCGCCACAGCTTTCGAGGCCTCTGGAGCAGCCATTTTGTTTCTGTGTTTTTGTTCACATGCACTGCAGAGTGTCTCTGAGAGACTCTGAGAGAGGTTGTCCCACGACGGCTGACTGGACACAAAAAAAGCTGACTTGCTCTCAGATATCTCACACTCACTTGGGAGAAATAAACACTCTTTGCCTTTTTCCTCAAATCAACTCCAGACTGGATCCTGTGGAACTTCTCTCCTGTGTCATTCAGAGGAAAAGTTTGACATTTTGGGAACTTATTTGTTTTCTCCACAAGAGTTTGCACTGCATTTCTTTGCCTCAGTACCTGCAGAGCATAGAAACAAAGAGACGAAAACAGCCGCTGCCGCCATTTTGGACTGAAAATGTATTTAGAATATTTTATTGTTCAACACAGGCCAATCGGTAGAACATGACAATAGAAGAGAACTCATTTAGTTTTACTTTTGTAGGGCACTTTGTAGGTGGACGTTTTTACAGTCCAAAATGGTGAAAGAGTAGCTCTGCTGCTGGGTGCTGAACTGATGTTTCAATGGAACGAACAATTGACTTTCATTTATTATCAATACATGTTCTTTGCCTGTGCAATGACAATAACGTTGAACCTAATCAAATTTGAAGATCTAAAGAGTTAGATGAGAAGATTGATACCATTATAATGTCTGTATGCTAAATAAGAAGCTACCAACAGCAGCCCGTTAGCTTAGCTTAAAGACTGGAAACAAGTCTAAAGAAATCCACCCAACAGCACCTCTAAAGCTCACTAATAATCACATTATGTCTAAAAACGGAGGTGTAAATTGACACATTGCGGTGTCAGGGGGGAGGTTCCTTATTGTTATATTATGGGTTGTACAGTATGACCCCCTAATTGCTTGTATTTTGTGTTTCTAATAGAACATGTTTACATGCTGTAATGTTAAAAAAACACACTATTTTCCTCATACTGTCTGTCTGAATATACCTGTATTTACCCTCTGTCTGAAACGCTCAGTTTTAGTATATTTCAACGGAATTGCAACGGAATTGCGTTGCTAGGCAACAGTTTGGGTCCATGTTTACTTCCTGTCAGCTGATGTTATTTACATACACTGCAACAGGAAATAAACTGGGACACATTTAGAATGTTTACGTTTAAAACCGTGTAATGGTCTAAATATTGTATATTTGTGACATCACAAATGGACAGAAATCCTAACGGCTTGTTTCAAACGCACAATTTCTGAATACGGGCTGTGTATTTCTCCGTATATTGAGCGTTTTGATAGTTTCACAGTATTTATAAAGCCCTTGAACCTGCTTTATAATATAGAAGACATGAAAATCTCACTTTTAAGACCTTTAAGACAAACAGTGTTACTTTAACTTCATTAGTCCTTTTGCCAGTGTGTTTATATCATCTCTGTGTTTCTCTATTTGCAGTTAGCTCTATATCAAATGCCCTTTCACAGACTTGACCTCTGTAAAATACCATATTACAAAGGTAAAGTGTGATATCTTTAGGCTAATATCTATTTCTTTCAAGGCTAAAGCCAAACATTGGGATGAGAGGAGAGGCACACTTGTGATGCGCTGACCACTTGAGGAAATATTTCTAAGTCGTGGTGATAGAACGTTCTTTCCAATGGCACGGCGACTCTGCACAGAGAAAACAAAATATACCGAAAAATAAGAATAACCTTTGTTATGATGTCTCCAAGACGCAAGTGAAAGTGAAAGCAGAAAGTGAGACAGAATAGCCGCGTCTCCTCTGGCTCTGGACTACAAACCGAGAATGGGCACCGCTATTCAGAAAAAAAGAGAGAAAGAACAGCAAACACTTGCCCACCACCGGGTAATACTCGGGACATCTCGGAGTTACTAATGCGACAGCAGCGGAACAAGCTCTGCTGAATCCACGACGGGGATTTTGTTTGTCATGCAGATAAAACCTGAACTGCACTGTGACGACGACAAACAACCGCAGTAGAGCTTTTAGTTCACAAAAGAGGGAGAGAGAGGCAGTGGTCTAGTTCTTTGCTCAAGGGCACTTTAAAAATGCCCTTGATGCTTCCCTTTGAGCAGGTACAGTTCTTTTCTATCTCCAGCTCTAGGTTGGATTCAGGCCCAAAAAAATGTAAATGTGATTCTACATCTGGCCTTGCTGGGTTAAGTGAAACATGGTTTGCTCCCAAAATGGGAAAAAAAAGCAACACATTTTCTTGCAAATGATTGCTAGTGTGAAAGATCAAACAATGCTGAAGGAAGGCCAACGAATACCAGGACTTCAGAAGATCGTCATCTCAGACAAATGACTAGAGAGCAAGGCATAAGCCATGTAGGTGGTGGCCTACGGGCACCACCTTCTGGAGGGGGCGCCGGTCGCCCTCTAAAAAAAAAAAATACAAAATATAAATAAAATGCCGGCGGGCACACTTCCTCATTTCCTGCATTGACGTAACAAATGAAGAAATAGATAAATAAAGATGGAAATACACTTTTCACCCCTGTAACTTTCATTGTAGTGTAACTGACTAAACACTTTTAAGCTAACAATATCAGGGAGCAATTATTTATTTATATTATAATTAGGGCTGTCAAAGTTAATAACGCGTTAATGCAAATTTGTTTTAACGTCACTAATTTCTTTAACGCATTAGTGCAACTTGCGACTTTTAGGTTGTAGCGGGCTCAGTTTTAAAGCTAGAGTGAAGGTATTGGTATCATATGAAACTAAAAAAAACTGATGAGTCCATCGGTACCAACCATGTCATACTAGCTCGTGGAGAAGGATGTTCAATAACGCTCCAAACTTACGCTAAATTTTGGCGAGGAAAAACTGGTATGGCCATTTTCAAACGGGGCCGTTGACCTCTGACCTCCAGATGTGTGAATGTAAATGGGTTCTATGGGTACCCATGAGTCTCCCCTTTACAGACATGCCCACTTCATGATAATCACATGCAGTTTGGGGCAAGTTATAGTCAAGTCAGCACACTGACACACTGACAGCTGTTGTTGCCTGTTGGGCTGCAGTTTGCCATGTTATGATTTGAGCATATTGTTTTATGTTAAATGCAGTACCTGTGAGGGTTTCTGGACAATATCTGTCATTGTTTTGTGTTGTTAATTGATCTCCAATAATAAATATATATATACATTTGCATAAAGCAGCATATTTGTCCACTCCCATGTCGATAAGAGTATTAAATACTTGACAAATCTCACTTTAAGGTACATTTTGAACAGATATAAAAATGTGTGATTAATTTGAGATTAATGTTGATTAAATATTTTAATTGATTAAAAGCCCTAAATATAATAAATACAGTTATTTATGAAAATTAATTAATTTTGTCTTCAAACCAATGTGATGTCTGATGTTAGTGGCGGTTTACGGGGCTAGGGTTAGGGTTCTGAAGGGTTGGACACTAACCCTAACCCTAGAGGGGCAAGAGCCGGCCCTGCTAGAGAGATGCCAGAGATCCTTCTCACTGGTTGTGGATGGTCTAACTAAGAACGTCAAATGTGACTGTCTGTCTCCATTTCAGACCACTGTGAGAGGGTTAACGTGGCTGTATAGCATGAGGTTAATAATGAGTGTAGTTGCTTAAGAGGTGAGTGGTTGGGCCTGTTAAGGACCTTTCAAACCATAAAAACTCCAGAAAGAATCATGCTGCTCTGCATTTTGTCTGGCTTTTTTTGCATACTTGATTATCGCTCAAAGCTTTAGGCTAAGAGCCCAAATCTGAGAGGTGAAAAGGAGCTGCTATAGGTATAGGAGGACCTGCAACAAAACACGCAATGCGCAGCCCAGCCAGCCAGCCAGCCAGCCAGCCAGCCAGCCAGCCAGCCAGCCAGCCAGGCGGCTCAGTGTTCACCAGCATCGATCACGGACGCTTTAGCTCTGTTTCAGAACGGCGCCATACAGGCGGGCGTAAAAGCACCCGTGTGAAAGAGAAACAATGGCCAGGGTGTTTGTGAGAAACAATCAGCGGATGGTGATGGTGATTGTGATGGTGATGGTGTCGTGAGTCACCATTTACCCAGAGAGCAGGCCCCTTCACAGTGTGTGCAGTATAGGCCTGGCACCCCACCCCCCCTCCCCTCCCCACCACCACCACCGAAACCGCCACCGCCACCGCCACCGCCACCCCCTCCCTGTTTCTGTCTCTCTCCCTCTCTCTGCAGTCCAAACAAGTGCAAGCCGCATAACGCGACATGGTATAGCGGTCATGGCAACTGGAGCATCCTCGGGGGCTTTACTGTGCTCCCTATATACACTATAATGTCCCATTGTCATGAACACACAGCCCACAGTGTCAAGGCTATTCTTCCTTTAGAAATCAACTCATATTTGTTTGACGTTTACAATAAAATCTGTTATTTTAAAGTCATTAAAAATCTCACGAATGTTAGGACGCCTTTTGGTAAATCCTCGTGTCACAGCGCTCAGCTTTCCAGTGATGTGACAAACATTCAATCAAACCCTCAAGTGACAGCAGCAGCATCTGTCAGTGACCATCAGCCAGCCAGCCAGCCCAGCCAGCCAGCCAGCCTATCGCCACGTGTGCTTATATGAAATAATTCCAGTCGTGCCAGAGATGAGCAGGACTTCAATATCTAATCTTGCCGCATCGTCAAACCTCAAGATATCAATCGACAATCTATTTCTGCATCACGAGGGCTCGGGGACCCTCTCGCAGCGACCGTGGCCGTTGTGACAGGCAACGCAGGGGGGCGTCAATTCACCATGCAAAAATCCAGACATATTGTTTTCTGCAGATATCGACCACGTTTTCATCATTTAAAAAGATCATTACACATAAACACAGCTAATGCTAGACCTGTCTGGGGCTCCTGCATGCTTTTGTAATACAGCTATTAAGGTCTAACTTGGAAGCAATACCATGCTGTTGCCATATACGTAGTGTGTGTATCATATCATAAATGCAGCACTCCAAACTGGTACACACTAGGGCTGGACAATATATCCATATCATATCAATATGGCATAAGTTTTTCCTGGTTTTAAAGGCGGCAATACAGTAAAGTGATGTAATTTTCTGAACTATTATTTGCCTTTACCCAAACCATTACTGATGTTTTATTTATCACAAATCTCATTGTGTAAATATTTTTTTATAAAAGCACCAATAATCAACTCCAGAATATCATTGCAATATCGAGGTATTTGGTTAAAAAAAAATATCGTGATTTTCTCCATATCGCCCAGCCCTATAATACACACTTGCACATGATGTGGAGGTATACCCAAATTAGCACCCAGCCTTTAGTGCGCACCGTGCGTAATTGACAAGACGGCGCGTGCGGGGCTCATTGACAGTGATGTGCTGTCCTGGATGAATGGATGGATACAGAGAGAGAGAGAGAGGGCGGTGGGTGTCATAGTGCGGGTGTCCCCCTCCTCCCCCGCCCAACATTATACAAGCAGGACATTTTCGAGCTCTCCCTTCATGCGTAAATGTGCCACAGATTTGTGATGCGAAGACACTGCGTACAACAAATCAAGAAATAAAAAAGGAAGCGACGCATTGATGGAGCTGGATCACCCCCCTCCCCCCCTCTCTTCTTTCTGTTGATTTGGGCTCCCCTCCCTCCTCCCTCCTCCCACAGACTTTCACCGTGGCGCAGTTTACTATAACATTGTCTCCATCACACCGCATCACCCGGACGCCTCTGTTCAGACCAGCGGGGGGTGGTGGTGGTGGTGGGGGGGGGGGGGAGAGCTGTGTGTGTGTTTTTATCTGAGCCTGACAGATGTTGCTTCACGATTCACCATCTTGCTGCGACATCAGCAGTCTCCAGTCTACCTGCTGCGTCTAGCAGCGTTTTGAGGCGGGAGATGACGCTCTCAACCGCTGGTTTGGAAGAAAAAACAACCCCCCATCCCTCCTCCCTCCTTCCTCCTCCTCCTCCTCCAAAAAATAAAAAAAAAAATGGCTGAGAGAAACGCTTTGGCTCAGACTCACGACCTCTTTTCCAATGCGGCGTTTAGCCCCAACATGTATCTGCTGCTGCTGAGCCATCCATCCATCCTCCACCTTCCTCTCCTCTCCTCTCCGCCGCTGTCCGAGGTGCTGAAACACCGAAAACGCCCACATTGAGTATAGACGCATTATAGCGCACCGCATCCATGCGATGCTCGCAGTAAATCCACTGCGTGTGAGATTTATCACCCGGGAGGTCACGCATTGCCTTCTTTTCCTTCTTTCACACCTCTCTCTCTTCCACACTAACAATGCTGCAAATGATCCCCCAAAACGAGATGAAAGCCCCCCAAAAAACGCATCGCCATCATTCAGACAGACGTCCCCAAAACATCTGCTGCTTCACTGCGCCAACCCGAAATAAGAGAGGGTATATAAATGTGTAGTAGTGGGCTGTCTCCAGCTCTTACCTGTGCGTGTTGTGGGTGCCCCGCAGTCAGTATGGGAGGAAATGTCTGCGTATACCAACAGTTAAGCGATACCAGCCTCTCTCTCTCTCTGTATAGCACTGGGATGCTGCAAAGGCACTGCACGTCGGCTGAGTCCTCCTCTACTTCTGCTTCTTCAATGGGGAGGGGGAGGAGGAGGAGGTGTGTGTGGAGGGGGGGGCAGTGCAGCTTCTCGTCAAAGATGGCGGACACTTTTGACGTCAGCAGCAGCTTTTAATAGATATCTGTCAAGAGAGGGAGAGAGACACTTCAAAAAGAGGTTGTTGTTACAGGCAGCTGCACGGAAAGCATGCTGAATATTTGAGGTGTTTATGAAATGTTATGTTTCATATTCGGAGACATGTCAGATATGTACATTCAATATGGAGAATTTATGATTAGATCAGCCTTTATTAGAGCTGTCATTCAATTAAAATATTTTATTAATTATTTTTTTATTAATTTTTTTTTTAATTATTTAATTCTTTATTTATTTTTCTCTTTTGTTTTGTTTCTGTTTGTCTTGTAAAATTTCACCTGTTTTGTCTTGCTTCACTAAACGAAAAAAAAAAATATATTTAATTGCGATTAATCGCACATTTTTTTATCTGTTCGAAATGTACCTTAAACAGAGATTTGTCAAGTATTTAATACTCTCATCAACATGGGAGTGGGCAAATATGATTGCTTTATGCAAATGTATGTATATATTTATTAGGGCTGTCAAAGTTAATGCGATAATAACGCAAATTAGTTTGAACAGGACTAATATTTTTTTCCGAGGTTGTAGCGGGCTCAATTTTAAAGCTAGAGTAAAGATACTGGCATCATATGAAACAAGAACACCCGATGAATCCATTGGTACCAACCATGTCATACTAGCTTGAGAAATAAAAAAAAGCTAAAGTTTAAATTCTTAAAAAAATCTAAATTTTGGTGAGGAAAAACTGGCATGGCCATTTTCAAAGGGGTCCCTTGACCTCTGACCTCAAGATATGTGAATGAAAATTGGTTCTATGGTCACCGATGATTTCCAATATATAAATTTATACAAACATTTGCATAAAGCAGCATATTTGTCTACACCCATGTTGATAAGAGTATTAAATACTTGCGAATCTCATTTTGAACCAATAAAAATGTGCGATCAATTTGCGATTAAATATTTTCAACGATTGACAGTCCTAATATTTATTATTGGAAATCAATTAAAAACAGAATATACATATATATATAGATATATGTTTGAGCTTGTATAACCTGCTAGGTGTTATTTCATTATGGCACCAGAATAAAACGTGGCCATATGCCAGAAACACTAGATTTGCATTGTTGCTGGTCAAAAAGTCAGTCACCTGTTCAGGACACATGGATTTTAATCGGAACTTTCTAATTTTAAACCATAGCAATATCTAACTTGTCATAGACGTTTACAACCAGCATGACTCATCATACTTCACTGGTTGGTGTGACGGCGTCTGTGGTAATCAAAGGATGGATTACTAATCAAGCAAAGTGGGCCCCCTCAATGCCCCCGTGTGGCAATTGATTTGTGCTGGTTTGATTCATTATAAGTTGACACTTGATTGACTCGAGGTCAATGGCTAACTTTAATCATCTCACAAGAGTTACGCAATTTGCGTGTTACCTTCTAGCCACGACCGTCCTGCTGCCGTAAATACTCACTATAGCCAACATATTCTCATATAACGGTTATTCCTCTTTTTTCATTTGTTTTCCTGAAAATGTCCAGCAACACGTGTCAATTTCCGCTCGTTACATGTGTACAGTCTACAAATGAAACAACTTCCTTAAGTTTGGGAAAGAAATTGACTTAGTTAGGTTTAGGAAAAGATCGACTTGGTTTTGATTAGGCAACAAAACTACTTGGTAATGTTTGGGCAACAAAATACTTAGTTATGCTTAGGTAAAGATCAATTTGGTTAGGATTAGGGAACACAACTACTTAGTTAGGTTTAGGCAACACAACTACTTAGTTAGGTTTAGGCAACAAAACTACTTAGGTTTAGGAAAGATCAATGTGGTTAGGATTAGGGAACCAAACTAAGTAGTTAGGTTTAGGCAACAAAACTACTTAGTTAGGTTTAGGCAACAAAACTACTTAGGTTTAGGAAAAGATCAATGTGGTTAGGATTAGGGAACAAAACTACTTAGTTAGGTTTAGGCTACAAAACTACTTAGGTTTAGGAAAAGATCAATGTGGTTAGGATTAGGGAACCAAACTAATTAGTTAGGTTTAGGCAACAAAACTACTTAGTTACGTTTAGGCAACAAAACTACTTAGGTTTAGGAAAAGATCAATGTGGTTAGGATTAGGGAACAAAACTACTTAGTGAGGTTTAGGCAATAAAACTACTTAGTTAGGTTTAGGAAAAGATCAACTTGGTTAGGATTAGATAAGAAAACTACTTATTTAGGTTTAGAAAAAGATTGTGGTTCGGCTTAAAATAACTCCGGAGGTTGTGTTACTTAAGTATGTAAGTCACATGACAAATAAGTCAACATTGACTTCTGGTTTCTCACAGGGTACAAACAGCGGTCTCCTGGGCAAAAACCCGGCGTTTTTTGACCCACCCATCCATCCCGACCTCCTCCCTACACGGCGTTCACCGCTCTTTATATTTCCTATTTCACGAATACATGAAGTACACTCAAATTAATTTCGTGGGATATACACAAATTACAGTGCATTACTTTTCACAGGTATAGCTACGAACAGGGTATGAGACCAGCCTGTAGCACCAAAGTGGATTAATCCACCGCAGGAAATAGTCCCCAACAAATGCAATATTTACTCTTGTTCGACTGATTGACTTGTTTGCTAAATACTACAGTGCTCAACTGTTTTAGGAAATTATTTAGCCATTTTATAAAAAGGGACGTATATATCGGTGGCCTCTTTTTTAAAGATATCTTGCATCTTCAGGAGGAACCAATGGGCTTGGGGCTGAGGGGCAAAGTCACCAAAGATTTGAGAGGATTGAGAGATGGACTAACACACTGTTGCTTTTGGTCTTTCCATGGGATTTGTTAGCAATAACAAAAATATAGAATATCACCAGCCTTATCCTTTAAAGGGACTGTTTGTAAGAATCAGAAATGTCTTGTTAACTGCGACACCTGTGGCCGTTAAGTCAACGAAAGTCAGCGTCCTGTTGCTCGCGCTTGTGCTCGCTCTACATAGACATGAACGAGCATCGCTCAAAACAGTGAGGAGACACACGTCAGCTAAAAGCACAATATCACTCTATATTTCAGCTGCTTGGCAGTAATGTTAGCTGACCAGACGAAGGTCTTGCCATGAATCAGTGCTGATCCTAGTGTTGGCTTTTCCTGCCTCAGCCTCTCGACCGCGGCCGGAGGGAACAGGGGAGACACACGCGAGTGCGCATGGGACACCGACCCGCAATGATTTATACGTGTAAAAAGTTACAAACAGACCCTTTAAGGGTAGGCTTGTTGTTTGCACTCTTGTCTCAACGGGCTTTACAGACCCACATATCATTTCCTGCAACACCAGGCATTCATCACATTTTCTGTCTGTTATTCAGAAGAAAAACACAGCCTGACCTCGCACAGAAGCAATCGGCTGTGTTTGTCACTCAACCGTGTTCTGCGTGGCAGCAATCCTATGAACACTGGCATTTACACAGAAACATGTTTTTTTTTCTCTTTCTCACAGTCATATACTCAAAGAGCTTCATATGAAAACTGTTGAAGCCTAACCACATGCCTGGAGGTTTGTATTTCTGATCAATTACTGAGAGAAACATACAGAATGAGAGCGATTGATGTTTTTCTCAGCACGTCCACACTGAATCGTCTGTGGACTCGGCAGCGTGGGAATGCCCCCCCCTCCTCTCCTCTCCTCCAGCCGCCCGTCTCTGCTTGGCACGGTAACAAATGTGTCTTCAATTGCTCTGAAGCGAGCCTGTCTCCTAAATTAATGATAATGATAACTCTGCATGAGAAATCCATTCGGAGAGGAGAGCCAGAGGAGAAGAAAAGAGAGGAGGGGAGTGTGCGAGTGTGTGTACCGACTCCATGTACGAGGGGGAGGAGGGGTGTATGTGTGTATATTATGTCCTAGACGTGCTGAGATGTGTGTGTGTGTGTGTGTGTGTGTGTGTGTGTGTGTGTGTGTGTGTGTGTGTGTGTGTGTCGACAAAGTGAGGAGAAATCTACAGGTCCATTATTCATTCACTCTCCTCTAAAACAATAATGCAGGAGTGTAACAAACCACATTTTGATTTTGATTTTGATTTGATAGCGACGATGCAATTTAACATAGTTCCAATATAGGGCATGAAACTCATTTTCAACTCTTGTCCCTAGTTGGGCTTTTACATGCACAGAATAATTCAAATATACAGCTATCTATATGACCACAATACACTGCAAATATGAAAATACAATAAAATACACATCATACATAGCCTACCACAATAACGCATACACCAATACACTTTGGTAATTTACAGTAAAATTAGCTAAAAATGGATACAGCTCTGGTTTGCGTTTAGCCAGCACTTAACCTTTGTTGTAAAAGATTTTATATAAGGAATTAAAGTGGCAGTAGGCCGTATATTTTTGGCATCATTGGGCCATAATAACCTTTCAGCATATTGTAATTCAAGTGTTCTTAGAGAAAACTAGACTTCTGCTCCTCCTCATGGCTCTGTTTTCAGGCTTTAAAAAATCTAGCCCGTGATGGGAGACTTTGACCAATCACAGGTCATTTCATTGAGAGAGAGCGTTCCTATTGGCTGTGCTCCGGCATGTGACCGATACTTGGCGTTCTTTCACAAGATTTCACAATGGTGGCGGCGTCACAAACTTTCTAATTTTACAGCTAAACCGTGCACTACAAGATGATTCTGAGAACATTTGAGGAGAGAAATGGGCATTGAAGGTCTCATATCGTGCTCATTTACAGGTTCATACTTGTATTTTGTGTTTCTACTAGATCATGTTTACATGCTGTAATGTTAAAAAAACACATTATTTTCCTCATACTGTCTGCCTGAATATACCTGTATTTATCCTCTGTTTGAAACGCTCCGTTTTAGTGCATTTAAACGGAATTGCAATGGAATTGCGTTATTAGGCAACAATTTGGGTCAATGTTTACTTCCTGTCAGCTGATGTCATTAATTAATTTCTGAATACGGGCTGTGTGTGTTTCTCCGTATATTGAGCGTTTTGATAGTTTACCTGTATTTATATATCACTTAAACCTGCTTTATAATTAAAGACATGAAAATCTCACTTTTTACAATATGGGACCTTTAACGTAACATAATATTGATTCATATTTGATCAGCGCTGCCTAGTCTGACCGTTTGGTCAGAGTTCGTGAGTGACAGCCGGCTCTCATAGACGGCAGCTGGACAGCAGACCTCAGATCAGCTCTGATTGGTTGTTTTCCTC
>CAKALU010063446.1:0-15349 GCA_916700995.1 Hozukius guyotensis | reverse complement strand
GAGAGAGAGCGTTCCTATTGGCTGTGCTCCGGCATGTGACCGATACTTGGCGTTCTTTCACAAGATTTCACAATGGTGGCGGCGTCACAAACTTTCTAATTTTACAGCTAAACCGTGCACTACAAGATGATTCTGAGAACATTTGAGGAGAGAAATGGGCATTGAAGGTCTCATATCGTGCTCATTTACAGGTTCATACTTGTATTTTGTGTTTCTACTAGAACATGTTTACATGCTGTAATGTTAAAAAAACACATTATTTTCCTCATACTGTCTGCCTGAATATACCTGTATTTATCCTCTGTTTGAAACGCTCCGTTTTAGTGCATTTAAACGGAATTGCAATGGAATTGCGTTATTAGGCAACAATTTGGGTCAATGTTTACTTCAACTTCAAACTGTCATTAACATACACTGCAACAGGAAATAAACTGGGACCCATTTAGAATGTTTACATTTAAAACTGTGAAATGGTCTAAATATTGTATATTTGTGACATCACAAATGGACAGAAATCCTAACGGCTTGTTTCAAACGCGCAATTTCTGAATACGGGCTGTGTGTGTTTCTCCGTATATTGAGCGTTTTGATAGTTTACTTTTTACAATATGGGACCTTTAACGTAACATAATATTGATTCATATTTGATCAGCGCTGCCTAGTCTGACCGTTTGGTCAGAGTTCGTGAGTGACAGCCGGCTCTCATAGACGGCAGCTGGACAGCAGACCTCAGATCAGCTCTGATTGGTTGTTTTCCTCGGGTCTGGGAAATCTTGCATATGCCGTTAGGAGCACCGGAGGACACCGGAGGACACAGAGGAACATTATTTTTTTCAGGTTACCTGTTTCATGTACTACTGTCACGATA
This sequence comes from Hozukius guyotensis, assembly GCA_916700995.1. NCBI lineage: Eukaryota > Metazoa > Chordata > Actinopteri > Perciformes > Sebastidae > Hozukius > Hozukius guyotensis. Next base: position 14,481 of record CAKALU010063446.1, on the reverse strand, counting down.
TAGCGACCGCTTTATAAAAAAAACTTTTTTTAATCATATTTGCTCCAATCTCGCCTACTTCAGCTTTAATTTGATTTCAGTTGGTAATGTGTTCCAGAGTTAACAGCCCTTTATGAAGAAAGCTGATTGTCCAAATGTAGTTCTACGAAGGAGGAATGGGAGGTTCTGTTTCAAGGCAGGCAACTGAAACCATGTAGGATCAGGTTGGAGTAGTAGGAGTTTTCAAACTGAGGTCCACAGGCCTCTAAGGGTTCTAGCAATTTCAATACTATTTCATTAAAAGGATAATGGTCACAATTAGAGAATGAATACAATGGGGTGACTGTTTTAATGGGCTTTGATATTAATGGGTACCTTCTGTATTTTTCAACCTGGACACTATTTTCCTATGTTTCTGTGTCTAACTGACTAATAGGGACAACAATTTCAAAAGTCGGTCCAGTATAGACCCCTTTTCTGTTAGTAAACATGATGACGCATTTTGTGGACGGAGCATTAAGCGAAGGGAGAAAAATTCTCTGAACACGTTAGTTAACGCTGGCTAGCAAGTTTTATTGGCTTGTTTTTTTTAACAATGGCTGAAGAAAATATTAGTTTCTCTCAATATGTACTGTCACTCACTCTCCAGGATCATGAGCCTCGGTTGAGAAAGTTAACATTAACCAATGGGAACCAGATTAGCCGACCCCTACACCGCTGGCTGACTACTTCGGGAGGAGTAGATGGCTGGCTAACGTTAGCTAGCTAGCTAGATTGTCTGTCTCCGTAACTGGCTAGTTAGCTAGCTAGCTAGATTGTCTGTCTCCGGAACTGGCTAGTTAGCTAGCTAGATTGTCTGTCTCCGGAACTGGCTAGTTAGCTAGCTAGATTGTCCGGAGACTGACAAGCTATCTAGCTAACATCTGCTATTTTGTCGAGGGAACCCAGGGCAGTGCTTACTTCCTGGTTGGCCTACCAAAATATGTCATCCCTTGAGCACTCTATATGTATGGCCAGATCTGCACACAGTATTGAGGTATTAAATCTAGATTTGGAAACAGGGCCCTTCTACTAAGCTCAGCTAGTCAAAGTACCAAAAGCCTCTAACATGCAGCGAACCTGGAGCCCCTCGAGTCTGGGGCCATGTCTTTTCACTGTGAGTGCCAAAGAGTATAGAAGCAAAGAGACGAAACTCTGGTGCTTTTTTGACAAGAGCTGCTAGATGGCGCTGCCGCCATTTTGGACTGAAAACGCCAATGAGTCCATAGCCATGGATGTATAAAGAGGCGTCTGTATATCAGAGGATCATTTTTTTTTAAGTTAAAGGTCCCATATTATGCTCATTTTCAGCTTCATACATGTATTTTGTGTTTCTACTAGAACATGTTTACATGCTTTAATGTTCAAAAAAACTTTATTTTCCTCATACTGTCTGCCTGAATATACCTGTATTTACCCTCTGTCTGAAACGCTCCGTTTAGTGCATTTCAACGGAATTGCAACAGAATTGCGTTGCTAGGCAACAGCTTGGGTCCATCTGTACTTCCTGTCAGATGATGTTATTCACATACACTGCAACAGGAAATAAACTGTGACACATTTAGAATGTTTACATTTAAAATTGTGTAAAGGGTCTAAATATTGTATATTCGTGACATCACAAATGGGCATAAATCCTGACAGCTTGTTTCAAATGCAGAGTTTCTGAATACTAGCTGTGTGTATTTCCCTGGGGATTGAGCGTTTCGATACTTTCACAGTATTTATATAGGACTTAAGCCTGCTTTATAATATAAAAACATGAAAATCTCACTTGTTTATAATATGGGACCTTTAAATCAATTTCTCAGTACGAACACTTAAATAGCCCTCATTTAAATCGTTATGTCCTAAAAATTGTAAAATGAACTACTAGCTAAATCCAGAGTTATTTGAAGCTACGGAAGCTTTTCACTTCTTATCAATATACGTTCTTTGTTAGCGCTGTTAGCTTCAAGCTGCCGGCTCAGCCGTTGCCATGTTGAGAGCCATGCGTAGGCAATAGAAATGCTCCCAATCTCACATATGTCTTCCAATGACTCAGCATTATTCATCCAAAGAATCTACAGTACCTATCCTTACCACATTTGTGAGAGAATATTTCTCAGACAGGATTCAGGTTAATCCCATTATAAATGCTATTCTATTAATGATTTGTTTTTGTCTAACGGGGTTATCAGCAGTCTGAACCAGGCATTGTCAACTTATTGCAGTAAACATCCCCCTGGCACTGCTGCTGCTGCTTATCGCTCACATTTTATCCTCTGATTCGATGAAAACGGCAGGTTCTTAGTTCTCTGGCTTGTGCATTTAGGGAGTAAGTTGGTCACAGTCATCATTGAGCATGTGAGTACAATATGATGCCTTAAGATGGTAAGAGTACAAATAAACTGAGAGAATGAAACGCATCCTTTCTTCACTTTTCTTGCTTGCTGTATTTTCGCTTTTTTGCCGAGATTAAAGCGAATAACTTTTTCAGAGGAGGCCTTTGAAGTCGGAGTGGTATTCGCAGGGAGGGGCGTGTGCATGCGTGTGTGTGTGTGTGTGTGTGTGTGAAGGAACTCGGGGGGGATGGAGAGCTTGGCTTTAGCGGTGCTTCGTCTCACGGTCAAAGAGCAAAACACAGCAAGTGGAGTAGAAGATTAGCCACAGCATTATCAACCCCGTAGCAGACAAGCTCGCGCACTCTGATCTCCCTCTACCTCTCTGACTGATTTCACTCTTAATTAAACTTCACAGGAGAAGGTGGGAGGCTGGAGGAATGGAGGGAGGAGAAGAGGATGGGGGGTAAGCTGTGAAAGAGGCGACGAGGCCGAAAAACGATAGGCGCAGGCTAAAAAACAGAATAAGAGGTGCGAAAGATCCGGAAACGACAAAATTCACGGAGACAGAAGTATGACATTAAGGATGAGGGGAGGCAGGGATGGGATGTACAGAGAGGGGATTGTGTGTGTGTGTGTGTGTGTGTGTGTGTGTGTGAGAGAAGGAGGGCAGGATGAGAGATGAAGCCAGTCAGCCAGGCTGTGTGGTTGGGTGTGGGGGAGGGTACTGCAGCAGCAGCAGCAGCAGACTCGCTGTGACTCAGCACTAAAATCTGTCCCTCTCTCTCTCTCTCTCTCTCTCTCTCTCTCTCTCTCTCTCCCTCAAATATCAGTCCTTAGTCATCGTACCAAACACACTATTAGACCTCTTTCTCATGATTCTGTGGAGAGCTCATCACGACAGTGCATCTCATATGATTTGGCCGCCGTGTTGAAATGTTCCATCTGATTGAGCTTACGTGTATTCCTTAGGGTTGAATCATAAATGTGTAAAATAGCAGTGAGTGCATTTAAATTTAACTCGGTTTCTATTTTTGTTTGTTTCCAGTGGTTGAAACTGAGTCGATTTACTCAAGTACTGCACTAAAATAGTTTGAGGTACTTGTACTTTACTTGAGTACTTCTATTTTATGTTTCTTTATACGCCAACTTCACTACATTTCAGCAGGAAATATTGTATCTTTTAGTCCACTACATTTATTTAACACCTTAACTTATTAGTTCCTTTAATTATAAATATGTTCAACATAAAATATATAATCAGCCTATAAAATACGATGTGTTGTTATAGAATAAACTACTGTGTAAGTGTAAATAAATGAATTAATGAATAAATGACTCAATAAATAAATAAATGTCATTAAATGTAACAAAAATATTAAAAATACATGTAGCCATTTATTAATTGATAAAATGTGACATAAATGGATACTTCTATTTAAATTTGCTTCTTTATCTATTTATTAATTCCCTTCTGTTAAATTTTCCCTTTTATTTATTTATGAATTTATTTTCATTTAGTTTTTAAATGCATTTTTTCATTATTGCATTTATTTTTATCTATTTGTTTAATTTATTTTTGCATTTATTTGCAATTTATTTTTAAATGTATCTATTTATTTATGTATTTATGCATTTATTTATTTATGCAAGATTTTCCCTTTGCATTTGACCCCTTATTCTGTATTCTTTTCTTTATACATTTCTTTACACATTTTTTTTTTTACATTTCTACCTCGTTATGTAAACAAGGAGGCTGTCATGAATATAAAATAAATAAATAAATGCAAAAATAAAAAAATAAATTAATAAAAATAAATACATTAATAAATAAAAGGGAAAATTAAACAGAAGAGAAAATAAATAAGGGAATTAATACAAAGATGAATAATTGAAGAAGGAAATTAAAACAGGAATATCAATTTATGTCACATTTTTAACAATAAATTAACAGCTACATTTATTTTTAATATTATTTTTGCTGCATTTAATGATATATTTTTCTATTTATCGAGTCATTTATTTATTTATTTATTAATTTTTGATTTTGGCAGGCTTCGTCCTCCATACATTAAATACATAACGTTTAAATTTAAAATACATTGCTTTAACCATCACATACTACATACTACTGAGAAACGCAGTATGCAGTGTGTATTGTATACTGCATACTGCGTTCCTCAGTAGTATGTAGTAGGCGGTTTACTTGAGTAGAAGTAGCAATACAACAATGTAAAATGACTAAATTAAAAGCAGTAGTCTTCCATTTAAAACTTAACAAAGGTAGAAGTGCCTGAGTATTATCAGAAAGCTTAAAACTGGAACAGACTATCTCTGCATTTCCCCCCCTCAGGATTCCGTGTGTCATTCCTGATTGCGGTTGCGGTGTTGTTTTGTCTTTACAGAGGCGCTGAACTGTGAGCGAACGCACATCAACGAAGACGTGCGTGAAGAATAGCTTTCAGTCTCATCCAGCCCACTGGGGAGAGTGATATTGAATCTGATAATTGAGGTATTGATAGATCGGGAGTGAGTGGCGACATTGATAAGTGTTGGACTGAAGGTCTTGTATCCGATGGTGAGGATGGTTGTCAGAGGGAGAATCGATCGGCATCGACCCACGGCTCTACACCTCATTGGCCTCGTTTTTCCTTGTCTTTAATATCCTTGTCTTTCTCCTTACTTACTTTCCTCACTATGTTTCATCTCCTTTTCTCTTTCTTTCATCTTTTTGCTAGTATAGCACATAAAACAGACTCCGGGTGCTATGTAGATCTATTTGTGAATAAAAAAAAAAGAGCAAACGAAGCAGAGAAGAACAGACTAGAGCAGGACGGAGCGGTGGCGAAGCAGCCGGACCGAACAGAAAAACAGAGCACAACATGATGCAACATAGGGTTATGTAAGTTATCAACTATCTAATACAACAAAACATACACAAACCCCGGGTATTGTACCATAAAGTAACACAAGACAAGGTAATGTAACGCAAGGTAAGGTAGCAATATAACAGAGAACAGGGGGAGGAAAAGGAAACAAACAGAAGAGATGGTGCGAGGGTGCACTGGCCCAGAATCTAACGTCCCTCCTGGCTAGCTCACAGGAAGTGGAATATTACTGCCGACTGAACTCAAAATGTGCGTACTCTCAATCTCCCATATGTGCCAATATAAATTTGCACATAAATGTGTGTGTGTGTGTGTGTGTGTGTGTGTGTGTGTGTGTGTGTACATGTTTGAACAGCTGAGATTGCCCTGCTGCATGACTAGGGTTGAATTGACAAGTGAGCAGGGAAATGCAATGAGCTCTGTATCAAGACAGGGAAAATAAGACATTTCTCTGTTTGTTATGGTAACTAGAGAATATTATTATCATTATTAGGGCTGTCGATCGATTAAAATATTTAATCACGATTTATTGCACAATTTTTATCTGTTCAAAATGTACCTCAAAGGGAGGTTTGTCAAGTATTTAATACTCTTGTCAACATGGGAGTGGACAAATATGCTGCTTTATGTATGTATATATTTATTTCCTCGCCAAAATTTTGCATAAGTTTGGAGCGTTATTTAGTCTCCTGTACGACAACCTAGTATGACACGGTTGGTACCGATGGATTCATTATGTTTTTTCTAGTTTCATATGATACCAGTACCTTCACTCTGGAAGAAGACCCTGCCTCAACCTCCAAAAGATCGGCGGCACGTCAGATTTTTAAGAGTTTAATTAAAAATCGAAAGTTGCTCCTTAGCAACAAGCTAGTATGACATGGTTGGTACCAATGGATTCCTTAAGTTTTCTACTTTCATATGATGCTAGCTTTAAAGGGGACATATTGTGCTCATCTTCAGGTCATACTTGTATTTTGAGTTTGTACTAGAACATGTTTAAATGCTTTAATGTTCAAAAAACACATTATTTTTCTCCTACTGTCTGTCTGAATATACCTGTATTCACCCTCTGTCTGAAACGCTCCGTTTTAGTGCATTTCAACGGAATTGCGTTGCTAGGCAACAGTTTCGGTCCATGTTTACTTCCTGTCAGCTGATGTTATTTACATACACTGCAACAGGAAATAAACTGGGACCTATTTAGACGCTCAATATACGGAGAAATACACACAGCCCGTATTCAGAAATTGTGCGTTTGAAACAAGCCGTTAGGATTTCTGTCCATTTGTGATGTCACAAATATAAAATACATAGATCATTACACGGTTTTAAACATAAACATTCTAAATGGGTCCCAGTTTATTTTCTGTTGCAGTGTATGTAAATAACATCAGCTGACAGGAAGTAAACATGGACCGAAACTGTTGCCTAGCAACACAATTCCGTTGCAATTCCGTTGAAATGCACTAAAACGGAACGTTTCAGACAGAGGGTAAATACAGGTATATTCAGGCAGACAGTATGAGGAAAATAATGTGTTTTTTGAACATTAAAGCATGTAAACATGTTCTAGTAGAAACACAAAATACAAGTGTGAACCTGAAAATGAGCATGATATGGGACCTTTAAAGAAAATAGTGCCATGAAAATAACTGTGTGTTAACGCGTTATTATCCCTATTATTAATAATACATATTAATAATTAGTAAATGTTCAATACTCTAAATTAAAGAACATTGTAAACATTATATCTGATAAAAAAAAAGTGTCATTGTCAGCATATTAGCATATTGATATTAGCATTTGACTAGAAGAGCTGCTGTGTCTAAGCAGAGCCTTACAGAGCTGCTAGCATGGCTGTACACTGTTAGTCATCATTTTCCTCAAAACAACCTGACAACATTTCTTAACCTTAAACCGTACAAAGCTGCGTTGACTTCCCTCAACTTTTCTTCCATTCTACTTCCCCTCCTCTCTCACGACCTCTCCTCTCTTTCACTCACCATCCTTTAACCCACCTCCTCCACCTGCTCTCCTCTTCTATGTCTTCTCCCTCCTCTTCATCATGTGTGTCACCCCCCAGGGTACGAATCAACACTCCTTTCCCCTAGCTCTGCTTCCCCTTTAATCTCACTCCCCTTGCCTCATCCTTCTCCTCCTCCTCCTCTCCCCTTCTTCTCAACTCCCTTTCATCCTCCTCCCTGTATCTTCAATGTGTCAGGCGTCTCCCAGTATGGGGTCAGTAAGGTCGGGGGTCCCGGTTGGCCATACTGGTACCATGTTCACATGTATGTGTTTGTCGTGACATCCGTGGTTTGTGCTCAGCATGCTTCTCACCACGTGTCTCAGTGTGTGTTGTGTATTTTCCTCTATAAGAACCACATACATAGCTCTGTGTGTGTGTACATTGGGCTGCGATGTGCATGCAAATGTTTCACCTCAGCAGATCGAAAGCGAGATTAGCTCCCAGTCTCTTGCACCTGCCTGTTGCTATGGAAACTGGGTATCCTCGATGCGTCACCTGTGCCCATGTTTGGTATGGTTTCCTGCTCCTCTCTATCAGCTTCCCTCTCTCTCGTCCTAATTCACTGTCTGTCCCTCTCTCCCTCTCTCTGTAGTTTTTAAACCACGCACGCTGAAACAGAAACACACACACACACACACACACACACACACGCACACAAGCCGCAGCCATTAAGTCTTCTGTTAACCAAACAAATGAATAAGAATATTTGTATAAGCTAACACATGTATCATAAGGAAATAGCAACATAATGTTACAGAACTAGCTGGGCTTTGATGGTTATGGTTATGGTTTATGGTTTATGGTTCAAACAGATGTGTCGCCGTTTATGAATCAGTAATGGCAAACTCACGCCAAAGGCAGCGATTATTCGTCATCAAAAGGACTGTGAATAGCGACCCACATGGGCAGTAGATGTGACCCGACTGGGATTATACAGTAAGGATGCACCGATCGAACTTTTCCTACTCCAATATTCTGATACCCAAACACAGCTTCCCTTGTTTACCCATATTTAAAATCTGTAAACCTCTCTCTGAGGAAATGACGTAGATAATTCTTCTATGTGTTAAGTAACGTAAGACTGTAGCTGACTCTCAGCTGGTGACGACAAGACTTTAGGGAATCCTGTTCCCCGACAAGAACGTGTCGTTCTTACACTTTGGTTAATTAGATGTTTCGTCAATGACAATCAACATTCTGTCTGTGTAATGTGTTAAAACGATCTCTTTTTAAAAAGAACGGAAAACGTTGGAATCTTGCTTTGCAAAAGGTACATCGTAGCGTTAGCTAACAGCAAATGTCACTTTCAAAACTTCTGGTTCTTCTGATGTCACAGTAAAGGCCTACCACTCATGGAGGACGGAACCTGCCAGAATCAAAAATAAATGAATAAATAAATAAATGACTCAATGAATAAATATGTCATTAAATATAGCAAAAATAATATTAGAAATAAATCAATTCATTGATAAAATGTGACATTAATTTCATTTGCTTCTTTATTTATTTATCTTTGTATTAATTTGATTATTTATTTACTCTTCTGTCTAATTTTCCCTTTTATGTTTTCATGTATTTATTTTTTAATGGATTTAGTACCAGTACTAGTACTAGTACTAGATTTAGTATCAAACCTTATTTATTCCCCCAAATGTATTTATTTCTGTATTCTTTTCTTTATACATTTCTTTATGCATCCCTGCCTCATTATGCAAATGAGGGGGCTGTGATCATGGGGTCAGGGTGCATCACTATATGCTAGCTAGCTAGCTAACAGTGTAGCTAGTATAGTAGCTAGCTATCTAACGATGTCTGCTTCTGTTGCTAGCAAAAAATACATAAATAAATACATAAATAAATAAAAGGGAAAAATTAAACAGAAGAGTAAATGAATAAGGGAATTAATACAAAGTTAAAATAAAAAAGCAAATTAAAACAGAAATGTCAATTTATGTCACATTTTATCAATTTATTAATGGCTACATTTATTTTTAATATTGTTTTTGGGACATTTAATGACATATTTATTCATTTATCAAGTCATTTATTTATTTATTTATTATCATTCATTTATTTTTGATTTTGGCAGGTTCCGTCCTCCATAAGCCACTGCCTTTTGAAGCATCTGCAGGAAGTGGTGTATCAACAGTTCAAGTCCTCCAAATTAAATGACAAAACACATCATTTGTCCATGTCCTCCAATATGACACATAGAAGAGTTTTCCGATCTGATGCCCCCATCAACGGGACATCATTTGTCTGTGCCTTCCAAAACTGTTACAAATCACAGCTGAAAAAAATAAATCAGCAAACATCGGACTTTTAGCCAGGAGATCGGTGTTTGAGACCGTTGTTGACTTTGTTTTGTATGTAACGTTAATGACGATTGTCACGTTTTTTATTGACGTTTGTGACAAGTTTTCTGGAGTTCTGTTACGTTGTTTCTGTACATGTTTTTCTTAGTTTACTTACTTATTTTTTACTTTTAACCAGGAGATCCGTGTTCGAGACTGTTGTTGACCGGTGTTTTGTTTTGTAAGTGACGTTAGTGACAATTGTCACATGTTTTTTATTGACGTTTGTGTCGTATTTTCTGGAGTTCTGTTACGTTGTTTCTGTACATGTTTTTCTTAGTTTACTTACTTATTTTTAAAACTTTTAACCAGGAGACCCGTGTTCGAGACCGTTGTTGACCGGTGTTTTGTTTTGTAAGTGACGTTAGTGACGATTGTCACTTGTTTTTGTTGACGTTTGTGACGTGTTGTCGTAGTTGTTTCCGTACATGTTTTACTTAGTTTACTTACTTATCTTAAGCCTTATCATGATATTTTCCATTACTCTAAGTGGTTTTCTTGCCTAAACCTAACTGCGGATATTAGCGTGACGTACAAAAGATATGCGGAAACGCTAAAATGCATACTTATAACACGCGGAATGTCCATGTAATGTTGTGGTATTTATACGCCTTCCCGTGAAACCGGGTTGTCACACCGTACCCCTTTAAATTGCCTTGCCAACAAACTCAAAACTCAAACTCACAAACTTTTATGCAATTGTGCTAAGTTACTGTTTGGCTAGACGCTGACACAGCTAATACTGATCTTGGCTAGCTTGCAATGTCTGCACACAGCAAGAAGACTCTGACACAACTTCACCAGAGGTTGCCAGATTAGTTTAGGACGGCGGGGCGCCAGGTATCAGAAAGCAGAGGACGAAATTGAGGATAAGGACAGAAAGAGACAGAGAGCCAGAGAGAGAGGTAGGATCTATCAAGGTGAAGCAAGAGGGGGGGAGGACAAAAAGTCTCCACTGCAGTGAAGCAACCCCCGACCAAGCAAGCTGACCCTCCTCCCCTTTCTCCTTTCCTCTCCCCTCCTCTCCCTCATCGATTCAGTGGTGCAGCAGCAGCACTGGCATAACAAATCTCTGGCAAAAAAAAAACTTGAGGCTCTGCAGTAGCTGCCCTGCTTTGGGAAAACACCCCCCTTTTTTTTTTTCCTTTTCACTGCTACATCCTCTCCTCATGTCCCCACCCCAACCACCCCTCCTGCATTTCAAAAATCAGTATCCCCTCCCTGACACCCCTTCTCCACTGCTTGATACTCCCCGTCGCAGCAATGACAGGCCAATTTTTCGGAATACACCCAATCACCACTTCTCCTTTTCATCTGGTTTATCCCCTTATCGCTCACACACACACTCCCATTCACACAATCACGTTTCTAACTTCACCTTCTATTGTGTCTGACTTGGAAAAGCAACCATTCCCCTCTCTCCTCCAAGCAGAACCTCTTTTTTAGTCACCTCACTCTCCTCCTTCTCCTCTGTTGCTCACGTTAACCCCTTGTTATCCTCCACCCACTGCGACTCTCCTCCACCCCTGCAGCACATCTCTATCTTTACAGGCATACGCGATAACATCAGGAACATGTGAATATTCAGGGATGTTCAGTGTTTGGGTTAATTGTTTTCCCTTTTTCCGGCTCCAGCGAACTGCAGGTGTGGATGCAGCATCATTAAGAGAGAATACAGTGAGAATGATAAATGTGATGTGCAGAGTTTTTAGGGGAAATAACGCTAATGAGAAACATAATTGCAAGTGACAAAAACTCTTCAGACTCCTCATTAGGCCCCATTATATTTCAGGAGATAAATGCATCACATTGTTTTTCCTCTAAAATAATACCTCAAATTTGACTTCCTATCAAAATAAAAATGGATGCGGTTATGAAAGTAAGTCTCCAGAGATTGTCATGTGATTATTGGAATTATTACTTATCCTGAAAGTTGATACCAGTCATGTGTTGAGTGGCAGGAGGATTTTTTTTTTCCATCTGTATTATTTATAAGCTTATCAGAAAAAGCCCTGCTGACAATTCCTTATATAACATTCATATTTTTATGACTGTGTTTCCTGGTTGATTAAAGTGTCCTTCTTGCTCAGGAATCCAACTACTGCTGAGCGATTGGCCACTGAGGAGGGCTTAATCAACAGGCAGTGTGTGTGTGTGTGTGTGTGTGTGTGTGTGAATGAGACTCTCCTTTCCTGTTTTTTTCAGAAGGACTGAGGGAGACAGTTTGGGGAGGGTGCAGATGATACTGCAGTATAAAACAGAGCCAAATGCAAAGGCAACAGCTGTTAAACTTTTCTCCTGTAGGGAGCATCTCAACATATTGTCAATAATCTTATATCAAATCTAAGAGATAAAAGAACGCTTTTCAGTTAACAATACTAATATTAAAGCTGAACTCTGATGAGCGCGATGACGCCTGCCACAAGACTCTACGACAAATGGTTCACGAGTTATGAAAGGGGGCGTGGCTAATGTGTAGGGGGCGGGGATATTAATACCATTGAAACAGGAACTCTCTGCTGAGTGATATGACACCTCCCACAAGAGTCTAGCACAAATGGTTCACGAGTTATGAAAGGGGGCGTGGCTAATGTTTAGGGGGCAGGGATAACCTTCACCAATGAAACAGGAACTCTCTGCTGAGTGATATGACACCTCCCACAAGACTCTACGACAAACGGTTCATGAGTTATGAAAGGGGGCGGGGCTATGAGTATATTTTTCCATGTAAATGTCCTCAGGACTGGACTACCATCATGCCTGAAAAATCTGGGGCAGATCGGACTATGTACAGTGGAGTTACAACAACTTCCTGTTTCATGGCGAATGGCTCAAAATGGCCGCCACGCCACGGTCAGCTCGTTCAGTGAAAACTCACCATTTGAATAACTTTTCATCCTGAAGGTCTTAAGATGGTCCTGACCAAATTTCAAGTCGATCTGATTAAATCTGTAGGAGGATTTTGTTAAAGTACACGGCCTATAAAACGCTAAAAATGGGAAATAAAAGCATATTAAATTCAAAATGGCTGACTTCCTGTTGAGATTTGGGCATACCTCCCAGAGGCTTTTTTGTGCATCTCCACATGTTACATCTGCCTGCCAAATTTCATACTTGTCGGTGAAACCGGAGCGAGGGGCTCAATTGTTCCAATTTTCTAGGGGGCGCTACCGAGACATTTTGCAACACCCAAGCCCAAGACCCTTAAAATATCAAATTTTTAAGTATAATAAGAATAAAGAAGAATAATCCTTACAGTTTCAATAGGGCCTTCGCTTCGCTAGAGCTGTCAAAGTTAACGCCATGATAAGGCATTAACACAAACAGGCAACAACAGCTGTCAGTGTGTCAGTGTGCTGACTTGACTATGACTTGCCCAAAACTGCATGTGATTATCATAAAGTGGGCATGTCTGTAAAGGGGAGACTCGTGGGTACCCATAGAACCCATTTACATTCACTGATCTGGAGGTCAGAGGTCAAGGGGACCCCTTTTGCCATGACAGTTTTTCCTCGCCAAAATTTAGCATACGTGTTTTTGCCTCCTTAACGACAAGCCAATAGATTCTTTAGGTTGTCTAGTTTCATATGATACCAGTATCTCCACTCTAACTTTAAAACTGTGCCCACTACAACCTAAAACCTAAAAGTTGTGTTAATGCATTAAAGAAATTAGTGCCGCGTTATTATCGCGTTAACTTTGACAGCCCTGGCAAGCAGTTATTTAGCCTCCTTTGCGACAAGCTAGTATGACAAGGTTGGTATCAAAGTGATTTTTTTAGGTTATCTAGTTGCATATGGTACCAGTTTCTTCACTCTAATTTTAAAATTGAGCCCACTACAACCTCCGAAAGATTGGCAGCATGTCAGATTTTTAAGGGGTTAATAAAAAAATCGCAAGTTGCATTAATGCATTAAAGAAATTAGTGGCATTAAAACAAATTTGCGTTAACGCGTTATTAATCGCGTTAACTTGGACAGCCCTAGTTAACACGTCACACCAGCGTGAGTGAGTGCCGGTGAGTCCGCGACTTGCCGCGAGTCGGTTTATACGGAAGTTTATACAGAGGTAGCCCGCTACGTTCTTTGCAACGGTACACACAAAGATGGCCGCCACTCTGACCATCCTGCTACGTTGATTTGAATGGAAATGTTCGTTCTACTCCCATTCTAATTCTATGGGAATAATAAAATATTGTGCTCTGTGAAACAATTGTTAAAGGGACTGTTTGTAACTTTTAAGCGTATAAATGTACCGGGTCGGGACACATGCGCGCTCGCATATGCGCGTTCGTGTGTGGCCGCTGCCTCTCCTCCTCTGCCTGCTTGCCTTCACTCAGACAGCGCGCGCGTTCTCGCTCCGCTTGCTCCACCTCTAGACGTGAACGCGCGCTCACTCCACACTGCAGAAGAGTTAGTTTAGCTCTGAGAATATCTAGTGAATGTACAGTGGACGTTTGTGCAGAAATAAATGCTGCAGCTCCTCCAGACCAACAGAGGTTTCCCGTGTCTTGTGAAGTGACGGAGCTCTGCAGAGAGAAACGTTATTGTCTCGTTACCGACCGGGTGCCGGTGTCTCCCTGCTCTCTCCGGCTGCGGGCGGAGAGAGCAGGGAGACACGCTGCAGAGCCCCACTGCCTCAGCCTGCACTGAGACAGGAAAAGCCAACACTAGGATCAGATCTAAATCATGTTCATGGAGAGACCTTCGTCTGGTCAGCTAACATTACTGCCAAGCAGCTGAAATATAGAGTGATATTGTGGTTTTAGCTGATGTGTGTCGCCTCACTGTTTTGAGCGATGCTCGTTCAGGTATATTTAGAGGGAGCAAGCGCGAGCCCGACGCTGACTTTCGTTGATTTCACGGCCACAG
>CAKALU010063445.1:8573-27744 GCA_916700995.1 Hozukius guyotensis | reverse complement strand
TATTGCAAATCAATTAACAACACAAAACAATGACAGATATTGTCCAGAAACCCTCACAGGTACTGCATTTAGCATAAAACAATATGCTCAAATCATAACATGGCAAACTGCAGCCCAACAGGCAACAACAGCTGTCAGTGTGTCAGTGTGCTGACTTGACTATGACTTGCCCCCAAACTGCATGTGATTATCATAAAGTGGGCATGTCTGTAAAGAGGAGAGTTGTGGGTATCCATAGAACCCATTTTCATTCACATATCTTGAGGTCAGAGGTCAAAGGAACCCTTTAAAAAAAATGTCTATGCCAGTTTTTCCTCGCAAAAATGTAGCATAAGTTTGGAGCGTTATTTAACCTCCTTCACAACAAGCTAGTATGACATGGCTGGTACCGATGGATTCATTAGGTTTTTTCTAGTTTCATATGATGCCAGTATCTTCATTCTAGCTTTTAAAACAGAAATTAGTGGCGTTAAAACAAATTTGCGTTACGTTATTGATGCGTTAATTATTATAGAATAAACTACCCTGCAGTACTATGTAAGGTAGTAGTAGTATTAAAATGAGCTCCTCCTTTACCAGCTGCAGAATGAGTCCCATTACCTTTGATACTTTAAGTATATTTTGATGCTAATACTTTTGTACTTTGAATGCATTAATTGTACTTGTAACAGATTATTTCTGGAGATCTGAGTACTTCTTCCTCCTCCGGTAAATAAAGTGTGGATATTCTCCGATCTCCAGCAAGTGATCATCATGAGGCAAACGAGCCTAAAAACAAATACTCTATTTTACATCCAATTGGGAATACAATTTTTTGTCTTTAGATATAGCAAAGATGTTTTATGTGCATTGCATGATTTCATTTAAAGTTTATTTAAAAAAAAAAAAACGACATCATTTTACACACCACTCCAGCCAATTTATCATAAACTGGACTTTTTTTTAAGAGCCAGACTCCAGACAGGTTTGCAGTGTTTGACCTTGCACACCTCGAGCCATCACAATTCCCTCGATTGAATTTGCTGGAGCATCTGAACTTTCCAGGGTAAAATCTTTCAGCTGTAGGGTCACAATACATCAACTGAACCTTGGATTGAACCGATTTAGTAATCCAGGTTATGCGTAAAGTCAATCTATTCATTAATACACTGAAATGAAAATTCAGTGTGAATAACCTTTCACTTTCTCTTTTACATCATACGGCACCTGCATGATAATGTTGGGTGAGTGAGGAGAAAATCATTTTTTGGATTCCTTTTGACTGAAAGATATCCGACAGAAGCTTAGAAATATAGTTCTGAATTCTTGAGTTATGGCCCAAAATGTGTTTTGTGAGGTCACAGTGACCTTTGACCACCGAAATCATATCAGTTCATCCTCGAGTCCAAGTGGATGTTTGTTACAAATTTGAAGACACTCCCTTTAGGTCAGGGGTCGGTAACTTTTACTATCAAAAGAGCCATTTTAGGCAAAAAATAAAAAAACATTATCTGTCTGGAGCTGCAAAACATTTGAGCATTGTGATGAAGGTAACACAGTTTATAGTCTAAGTATATAGTAAATAAGTCTATTGCAGTGAGGGCCAAAGAGACAATGAACTACAGAGTATTAGGGCCACATTGAAGGAAAATAAAGTCATAACTTTACGAGAAAGAATTCTTAAAATTACGACAATAAAGGCATAACTTTGCGAGAAAAAAGTTTTAATATGACAATAAAGTCATAACTTAACGAGAAAAAAAGTCAATTCCTCTTCCACAAAAGAGGCGATTTCCCCTAGGTCCGTGTGGTTGTGGTGCTGATGTGCCAAAAGATGAAGTATTTTGTTATTTCTGAAACCTATGCTAAAGTATAGATGCTCTACGTCACTCATTTTAACACAGGCTGCTCTATTTCCCCTCTAAAATAACACGTCAAATTACTACTTTATAATATTGTGACTTTATTCTCATAATACCACTTTTTTCTCTTAAACTTATGACTTTATTCTCATAATATTACGACTTTTTTCTCGTAAATTTATGACTTTATTCTCTTAATATTATGACTTTATTCCTGTAATCTCAGATTTATTTTCTTTCCTCAATGTGGCCCTAATACTCCGTCGTAGGAAAGAGATGTCTGTAAATCAGCGGATAATTTTTTTTGAGGTAAATCAACTTCCCCGTACGAGCACTCTAATAGCCCTTATTTAAATCATTAGGTCCTAAAAGTTGTAAAATGCACTGATATGTGAATCCAGAGTTATTTCCCTTCCTCCGTTCATGTGAATGAGACCCAGACCGAGGCTGGAGCGCGGATGTAGAAAGAGAACTGTATACAGCGTTGGAGGCGGGCTCCCGTTCATTCCTATGATGGTACATGTCCACATTGTTTATGTAAGCAGCCATGCAATGCATTCTGGTAGTGTGGCGGCGCGATTCGAGAGACAGTCTAGTCTACTTTATGCAAATCACGGGCGTCCAACGCGACTCGCCGCCTCTGGAAACTCCCGAGAAACTATTAAACTAACTGTTGTCGATCCAAAATAAAGACAGATTCAGCAACTGCGTGGCTTATTTCACGCATAAAATGTTTTCAGACTGACGTAAACTATAGGCCGACGCCACACGTGAAGATTATAAGATAGCAGTGTTATTTTCACCGACTCTCAGAGTATTAGCAGTTTGGTTGAATTTTGCGGATTCTTGCCCTGCTGTTAGTTAAATCTAAATTGTATGGACCAAGGAAATGCTGACCTCTATTTCTTTGGAGCAGCTGGCATCATGTTCCACATTGCTCCTTTAAAGCAAAACATCCATCAGTTGAAGACACCCAACACTGGGTGCCAGAGATAATGAGGATTACAACTACAGAGTCAAACAATGTTTGGCTATCTTAGCAGTCAGCCAAGGTCATTGCTAAGATTCACGGGAGACATAAAAATGCAAAGAGCAAAGAATAAATCTAACTGGAAGAGATTAAGGGGACAAGAATAGGGTGGAAACTCTGCTGTTTGAACAAAGTCAACTTGTCAAACGGGACAGTTTGAAAGCAGCCTATCCTCTCTGCCATCTTGACGACAGATATAAATTTAAATGAAATATGACATCGTTTCTGCATGATGCCGTTAGCGGCTGTAAATTATCCTGCTTCCAGACCTACACGGATTTGACCTTGCACTCCGCCTTTTATGAAAAGCAAGTCAACGCCTGGTACGAAGGTTGCAGGAAGTGGTACGAACACGCCTCACACTTGCTTTTGCACACATCCAAACCTTTCCATCTTTCCTGCAGCCTCTCTCCCCTTGCAACCCCCCCCCCCCCCCCTCCCCTTCTCCCTGTCTCACATCCACATACCAGCTTTCTAATCCCCTTGACTGAAGAGCAGAAGACCCGGTGGCTCCGGGGTGCAAAACAAGACGAGAGGTAAATTAGAGAGAGTAGAAAGGGGCTCGAGATGAGAGAAGGAACGAAAAGGAAGAGAGTGCCTCTTGAGCTGTGAACACAGAGAGGAAGGGATGAGAGCAGCTGAGTGCAAAGACAGTTTGATGAATAAAAATGAGAACAATATCATTAATACAAAAATGTAATTTTTATTTAGACAAAATAATTAAGTAGTATAAGAACAACAAAAAAAAAGAGTTGAAGATAGAGAAGCAAGCTGCTTTGGACAAGCAAGCAGACGGTGAGCTCCACGTGTCTTAACAAGCATTTTGGAAATCTCAAGTGATGCAAAACACTGACGTCCGTTTTTACGTCCTCACATCTGTCGAGCCGGTCCATCTCCATCATATTAATTCCACAAACATGAATAAAACCAAACCACAAACTCAGATTTATCTAACTTTCACAACACATAGAAATCCATCATTTTCCCCACTCATGGAATTTAATAAAAGAAAAGGAGAAAAACAATCAGCCCCCCCCACATTTCATTTTCATTTGCAGAATTTAGTTGTCCTGTTTTTTTGCATTTTGTGGCTGCAGCCTTTAATAAACAGTACTTTTCCCCTGACTTTGGGCTGCTCTCATAAGGGTCTGCCCGCTTACACAAGTCAGAGTCTTATCAGTGCCGCTGGCAGTCAGGACCGGGTGATAACTCATTTCCAGACAGAGCCTGAGGTAGCCGGTGGAGAGCAGCAGCTAACTGCAGCACAGGAGCCGAAGGGATTCAAACAAGTCCAGAAGCACAGACGGTGTTGCTTTGTTCACCAAGCCAAAGTGACTGAGCGGCGCGCTGATGATGAAGATGCTAGAGCTAACAACCTTCAAATAAAAAAGCTAATAATAAATCTAAACCTTATCCAAACATTAACCTCAACAGACACCATTAAAAAGACATTTTTCCCATCTTGGCCGAAAGGGTGAGAACATCTGTGTTGAAAACACCTGAGGACTGAAAACATTTCATGAATAGCAAGTATAAAGTCAGTGGAAAAGGCATTAATGAACTACAAACGGTGTATTGCTTTTACGTAAGTGAAGCGATGAATTTGAAAAAGAATAAAAAATGTGTCTATGGCTTTCCCCCATTGGTCAGGATATGAAGTGTAAGCGTGTCTGCGCACACCTTTGTGTGTACACACAGTGTGTTGTTCAGGGGACGACGGAGTAGGGTTGATAGGGCAGTATCTTTTGCCGTTCATTGACTGCGTAAATCCACGCGGGTTTGACAAAGTTCAGATTCCCGTTCTCCATCAGCGCCTGTGAGAGTGAAAGCGAGAGGAACAGAGAGGTCATGAAGTGTTCTTGTTGAAAAATTGAAAGCTCTGATTGTATAACTGAAACGGCCAATTCAGATGCTAACAAGGCCCGCAAATGGCTGAAAACCAATTCTGACCCTCAATTTCAAACAGATTCAAAAGCTACTTGGTCCCAACGCTGCTGTATTTTCACCAGGAGGGCTAACATACTCAGGTTCCCCAATTTGCTTCAATGCTTTTATTTGATCATACCTTGCAAAAGGAGTGCCTACAGCTTAAAAGAAAGCACTCTGTGTGCTGGCGTGACGCTTTTTTTTCCCCTGTGGCTTTTTGAATAGAGATTTTCAGCTGTGCACTTTGTATAAATGAGCATTACATTTTTTTGAAGCAATTAACTTCACAAAATCTTGCTTGTGAGAGTGAAAAATAAAAGCATGCATGCAAACACGCTCACATCCACACACACAGAAATGTTCATTGTTCTTAACCCTCCAACAATTAGTATATAAAATTGAGTTCATGAACGCTGGTATGTGACAAATTGCCTTAAATTGGGAAAAATGCGGGAGAATTGTGACCCCGGGAGGAAACCGGGAGAGGGCAATTAAAAACGTGAGCCTCCCGGGAAAATTGGGATAGTTGGGGCGGTCTTTTTGAACCGGGAACACAAAATGAATTAACATGAAATGAACACAACAGGAGGGTTGTGTTAGACATCATTACTAGACTCCACTCACGTCTTCAAAGGAGTCGTGCCACCCTTCACTGGTCACCACAAACTGCACCTTCTCCGTCATGTACTCCTCAATCAGTCTGAAGCAAAGATAATATTGTGTTTTTTATACAAACATTTAACTGCAGAGATTTTCACAGTGAATTCCCACCACCATTTAAAGTTGTACTGTACTTTTAGAAGTGTTTCTCACCCGTTAAAGGCGACGATGTATCGCAACAGTAGGCGCCTCTCGTTGTTAGGGAATTTACCATAGAGGAAAAAGTGCTTTCCTTTCAGGAAGTCTGGAAGAAAATGGGAAGAGAAAGGAGCAGAAGAGTGCAACTGATAATTACACAATATGTAGGAGGAGTAATTATAGGTGCTCTTTGATAAAAGGGGAGAAAAGGAGCAAAGCACCAGAGAAAACAGAAAACCGTACACACTTTAATGCTGGTGTGTGTGGAGTTCCTGAAAGGCAGAAAGCCATCCAATTACTTTCTGTCAGGGTTCGCAACGTCCGGCGAGTCAGGGAGGACATCTGTTCCTGTGATAGGAACAGGAGCAGACAAAAGAGACAGGAGGACAACGGAGACAAGAACAGAGAGAGACATACCTGGTAGCTCGGGGATGGGGTGATCTTCTTCAGCCTCAGCGTCTGTGTTTTCATCTGTCGACCCCCCGTACGGATCCTCCTGTTTCACCGTCTTCCCTTCTGCTGCTGCTTTCTTCTGTCTGCTCTCATTCTCCACCCTATTACAAGGACAGGAAAGGGACCCGTTATATCTTTTATACATCACGGTACCATGTCTGCCTCTCAAAAGAAGAAACCTCTCTGCGTCTCGCCTTTGTTTGTTTTTTTTGTCTTTTCTGAGTACTTCTTCTAATGGCGGTCACAGCTACATTGGCAGGTCAATATAGATCTCACTTGTATGGAGCTAAATAATCTGTTAAAGAAAGAATTAAAGCTAATTCTATTGCACTGTTGTAAGTTGTAGAAGTTTGTGGATTATTCAGAAAAAGTGAATTTTGACCTCCTGGTAGAGCTAAAAGCAAAGTGAGGAGTCTTTATGCTGTGGGGGCACGAATGTCTGTACCTCATTTCCAATGCCAATTCATCCCAGATTTGTAACTCTGAACCAAAAAAATGTCGGTAAAAGGCCGAGGTTTTTTCACTGCCTGCCACTGTGGCAGACAAGTATTTTTTTTTTTTGTCAGAGCGTGAACATCTCATAACAATAACTCAATGGCACCTCCGTTAACGTTAGTAGCGCCGCTATTTATCCAAGCAGGACTGTGCTGCCCACCGGCTTCTAACAGGTAACGTTACTAACTCTCATCCTGCCGATTACAACACAGATTTGTTGTTCACAGTGTTGCATTATCAGGGAAAAAAATATGGTTCGTCCCCTCAGGTTTAGTAGCGCTATGCTGTTGAGTGTTTTTTTTTTTCTCCGCCATGGCTCCGGTCCCAAACAAACTGAAACATAATACGGCGTGCTTATGCGTCATTGTGCATGCGTAATTGTCGGAAAGCATCAATACAGAGCAATCGATGGTCACGGAGGCTTGACATGTCAAGCAAGCGGACAACTACGGTTCTCTATTCCCATCACTAGCGTTTTCCCTGCCTGCCAAAGGGACGGGTGTCCTGATGATTTCACCCACCACTGCCAACAATTTACCCGCAATTGGCGGGTGGCGGGTGGTAATTTCAGACCCTGGGAGCACCGGAGGACTCCGGAGGACACAGAGGAACATGATTTTCTTCAGATTACCTGTCTCATGCACTTTTGGTGTCAGGATATAGTGACCGTTTTATAAAAATAACTTTTTCAATCACATTTGCTTCATTTCTACCCACTGCAGCTTTAAATTTTAGCGTAAATATACCGTCCTACACAGAAAACCTACATGTAGCACACTGAAGTTATTGTGTGATTATTGTGCGATTAACAACTAAAAGTCGACTCAAGTCAAAGTGGAATTACTGATTTAAGAATGAACTGACTAGTGGAGCAACAAGAGAGCAGAGATCAAGTCAACAACCTTTAATTAGACGGAAAACAAACTCGTCCACATAAATATTACAAACGGCATCATTGACATTATGTGTTTTGTTTACCTCTGCAGCTCGTCCTCCGTGTCCACGGCAGACTCATCACCACCGCCTCCTGTGAAACCAAGAGTTTAGTTGTCAATATGGTTATTTTAATGCTTGAAAAGGACCTTGCAGAAAATGATGTATGTGATAAGTTTTATATATTTATAGTTGACCATGTCAGTTCACTGACAACACAAGGTTGCTGCTACAGCCTTGTACCTTAAATTACCGTCACTGCACCCTGGTCCTAATCATAAAACTAATTAACTATGATAATCAAATGTCCAAGAATTAAATCTGCTTTATATATGTATTTGTATTTTTCTGAA
This sequence comes from Hozukius guyotensis, assembly GCA_916700995.1. NCBI lineage: Eukaryota > Metazoa > Chordata > Actinopteri > Perciformes > Sebastidae > Hozukius > Hozukius guyotensis. The sequence goes on along the minus strand of CAKALU010063445.1, from coordinate 19,915 downwards.
AGAGTTCGATCTTGCTCATGTTTTCTACAAAGTGCTATAAAAATTTTATTTTAATTTGAAAAGCCACATTTCTATGACACACAAACACACACACACATATCAGCAGTTCAAAAACCGTAACCTTGTTGGCGACACTTTCCATTACCATACAATCCTGCGCTGTTGAGGGGAAAAGACGAGCAGGTCTAATTAAAATGCCGTCTCCCTTTATGTGTTTGGTGGGTCAGCGTGTGTTGTGTCGCCTCACTGATGCACATCGGCACTTTACTTGTGGCTTCGCATTAACATAGAAATGAGAATCATGCACAAGTCCCTTCACAGTGATTGCATCTCGCCTCCGTTTCTGCTCCCCCCCCTCAGACAGCATCTATGTTGCTCTATGTCCTTTTCACGGCGGCGTTGTCAACTCATCCATTTCCAAGTGCTTCATAAAGGTGATCCCTGTTGTCTAATCCCCGCGCCCTCACATTGTCCACTTGCCCCCTCTCAATTCATTCAGTCCTCTTCAGCTCCAGTGCTACCCTCTCTCTGCCTCCTTAGTTAGAATGAATCACTTTCCATGAGTCACAGCCACTGGATCTGCCCTATATATACATGAAGATTCTGGCATCATATGAAAGAGGCTAAATAACGCTCCTAACTTACGCTAAATGTTGGTGAGGATAAACTGGCATGGCCATTTTCAAAGGGGTCCCTTGACCTCTGACCTCAAGATATGTGAACACATGCCCACTTTATATTAATCACATGCAGTTTGGGGCAAGTCATAGTCAAGTCAGCACACTGACACACTGACAGCTGTTGTTGTCTGTTGGGCTGCAGTTTGCCATGTTAGGATTTGAGCATATTGTTTTATGCTAAATGCAGTACCTGTGAGGGTTTCTGGACAATATCTGTCATTGTTTTATGTTGTTAATTGATTTCCAATAATAAATATATACATACATTTGCATAAAGCAGCATATTTGCCCACTTCCATGTTGATAAGAGTATTAAATACTTGACAAATCTCCCTTTACGGTACACTTTGAACCGATTGACAGTCCTAATATATATATATAAAATTGTAAATTGAGTAAATTCTGAGAGAAAAAAATAATTAAACCTGAGGAATTATAAATGATAAACCCTGATTTTCAAACGCAAACAAAAGAGAAATTAATAAAACAATAAGATTAATTTGCGAAAATTTAGTTTTGAAGCCACTGATCTACAGATGTTAAGTTGCTGTTACTTGTAACAATATTATAGCTCAGACACTTTCGTTTCCTCCCCCCTTTCTAACCCTCGTCTTTTTAGAACTGGACTATATTTGTTTGTAAAAACTGGCACTTTTGGCTATTACTTTATGTGAATACCAGCTTTTGAGCATTTATTGGAACATAACCCGAAGAGTTTCCTTTAAGTTCAACATCACTTTTAAGTGAGTTAAAAAAATGCACTGAAGTAAATAAGCTGGCCTACATGACTTACAGAAGCTTCAATAGACAGGAGAATTTAATTTTGTGAACTTTTTCTTGTTTTGTTCCTTTCCACTCGACTTCTATCCAGACTCTAAGTGTCTGTTTGATCTTGGCTGTCATTCTTCCATTTCCTTTATTTCACCTTTACAACGGTCCGACTGCCCGGTTCTTCCCCTATTCATTACTCCCTGTCTCAGATTAACGATGGCTATAAGTCAATTGAAAAAATACAATTGAAGCCTTTGTAAGGCATGTAGCCACTTTCAGAAGATTTGCTTTTTCTTTCATCCCGACAACAGGTTCTGTAGAACGCAAAGAAATACAGAGAAGTGTGGAGTCACTGAAGTGGCAGTACTGATGTTGAGTGAATCTTAAACGGTTTCGGAACGGGTTAAATTTTTTTCTAGGGCTGTCAGTCGATTCAAATATTAAATCCCCATTTTTATCTGCTCAAAATTTTGTTAAAGGGAGATTTGTCAAGTATTTGATACTCTGATCAACATGGGAGTGGACAAATATGCTGCTTTATGCAAAATGTATGTATATATTTATTATTGGAAATCAATTAATAACACAAAACAATGACAGATATTGATCCAGAAACCCTCACAGGTACTGCATTTAGCATAAAACAATATGCTCAAATCATAACATGGCAAACTGCAGCCCAACAGGCAACAACAGCTGTCAGTGTGTCAGTGTGCTGACTTGACTATGACTTGCCCCAAACTGCATGTGATTATCATAAAGTGGGCATGTCTGTAAAGGGGAGACTCGTGGGTACCCATAGAACCCATTTACAATCACATATCTTGAGGTCAGAGGTCAAGGGTTTCAAAATTTAGCGCAAGTTTGGATCATTATTTAACCTCCTTCACGACGAGCTAGTATGACATGGTTGGTACCGATGGGTTCCTTAGCTTTCTAGTTTCATATGATGCCAGTATCTTCACTCTAGCTTTAAAACTGAGTCCGCTACAACCTAAAAATCGCAAGTTGCATTAATGCGTTAAAGAAATTAGTGGCATTAAAACAAATTTGTGTTACCGCCTTATTATCGCGTTAACTTTGACAGCCCTAATTTTTTCGCTTTCTGTTAAAGTAGTTTGACTCAAACCTGGTTCGTCCACATCAGTGGAGCCGGCATACTCATCGTCTTCATTCTTCTTCTCTGGTGTCTTTTTGGGGGTCACTCGTCTCTCCTGCTTCAGTGGCGTCTGAAAGAACAGCATGGACAGAACGTTAAAACTGACTGACGGACTGGAGAAAAGGATTTAGTTATCAGACCGTTTTGTATACAAACGCACCTTTGTGTTCATTTCCTCGTCACTCTGGTCGTCCACTTCCATTTCACTCTCCGAGCTCGACTCCGCTCCATCCATCAAATACCTGGAGGAAGACAAAGAACGAGTGAACAAAATGTGTCAGGATGATTAAAGGCCAGAGGGGAAAAGAACGCCTGCACAATATATCTTGCTACCAATCAGCTTTACAATGTTTCAAATGGCGGTGGGCCATTGTCGAGCAATAGTGGAACGAAAGCGAGGTTCAGAGCGAAGGTAATATTTTTCACCAGACATCCAATGTCCTGATGTTTAAAACATTACCAATGCTTGTATATTAAATACTTTGAAGTTTGCCTGCTGGGAGACGAGTCTAATCTACTGCAGGAAGAGGAAAAACCTTGAAAAACCTTTCAACCAAGTCATAAATTAGGCTTTGTCCCAGTACTCCCCCTACAGCCTTTCCTTGTTCCACGGTCACTCTCGCTTAAGAGTGGCTCCTCAAAAAGGGAAAGCTACGATGGGCAGCAGTCACATAACTTATACAACAGGACAGCAGTCATCACCAGAAGCCGTCAGCAAACAGAAACCATACAAGTCAGACTGAATGCTGCATTACAGCTCCTACTATTCAGTTTTCTCTTGAGCTATTTGTAAGATGTTCCCATAGAGTGTATATAAAGATGGACGACATGACAGCTCCCCAAAAGTGAAGCCAAAACATCTCGTTCGCCCCCTGGTGGCTGGCTGCAGTAGAGGTCATAAAGCCCGCCCCCTCCATGTTAGTGGATAGCACATTCAATTCAATTCAATTAATTTTTATATAGCGTCAAATCATAACAAAAGTTATTTTGAGATGCTTTTTATGTAGAGCAGGTCTTAGACCGTACTCTTTAGTTTAGAGACCCAACAAGAGATCCCATCAAGAGCATTGCATTGCAAATCGATTCCTCTTATTGATGCTTTCCGACAGTTACACTGCATAATGACGCATACGCACGCTGTATCATGTTTCAGTCCTGACTGGTTAAATAACAGAGCTACTAACGTTAACGGAGGTGCCATTAAGTCATTATTATGAGGCGTTTAAAGTTTGCTCAGGAAAATCAAGTTTTCTCGAGAAACTTGAATAAATCCAGATGTTTGAAGGAGATGTTTTCACATCAATATAAAATATATATTAGAGAGAGAATTATGACCTGTTTAACTTCCTAACAACTTACCAAGACTTTTTTTTTTAATCAAAGCAAAAAGCAGAGTGCAAACATCAGCCTCCTTGTAGCAGATAATTAAACAATCAAGTCAAACCTGAAAAAATACAAAAGAAGCAGGAACAAGTATGCTGTTAGCTGAGAGATCATGACACCATCTGTAATCATCTCTGCAAAGGTTAAGAGTGTGAGGAGAAATTAAAAGCCAAATGTTCTGAATGTGAGAGAGAGTTCAATGAATCAATCCATCAGTTTCTACGCACCCTCTCCACATATTCCCTCAAGCCGCTAAAAAAGTCACCTAGACATTATCAGCTTGAAAGTGCAGAGAGTCGAAATACCACCGGTAAGGTGTAATTATTTCCGCTCACACTGTAGGAGACATTTTACTGACCTATGATTTGCTTGTTTCATAAACCTCAGTGCCCAGGAAATTGGAAAATGAAAGAGGAAACTGTGGGCAAGGGGGGTAAAGCAGTATCTGTTGCTTATGGCAACAAGTGTTGTTACCTCAAAAGCAGCCCAACAAGCTCAATCTGCTCGGTTTACAGAGAACTGGAGACACGAAAACATATATAATAACTTATAAAGTTATACTAGAGCTGAAACGCTTTTGATAATTCATTTTTTAAACTTTTTTTTTTAAGCAAAACTGTCAAACATTCGTTGGTTCCAGCATCTCCAATGGGAGGATTTTGCTGGTTATTGTTCCTCGCCGAAATTTAGCGCAAGTTTGGAGGGTTATTTAAACTCCTTTGCAGCAAGCTAGTATGACATGGTTGGTACCAATGGATTCCTTGGGTTTTCTAGTTTCATATAATACCAGTATCTTCACTCTAGCTTTCACTCTGAGCCCGCTGCAACCTAAGAATTGTAAGTTGCGTTATTGCATTAAAGAAATTAGTGGCGTTAAAACGAGTTTGCGTTAACGCGTTATTAACTTTGACAGCCCTAATTTTTTACACTTTTGTCTCTGTACACTTCAGGATACAGTGAATGTTTTCAGACAAGAACTTCTAAGTGATTAAGTTTTATTTGCTGTAGATTAATCACGGCGTGATTGTTCTGATATTTTTGCTCCGACATGAAAACTATTTTCCAATTCCTCTTGGGATGTTGCAGCAGAGCCGGGGTTTTAATGACAAATTAGTTTAATTATTCAGCTCTATTGTGATGGGATGTTGTGGAGCTGCCTGAGTGTTTTCTGCTCTCCTCTCTTTTTCTTTTTATATCTCTGGATCCTCACTGATTAGATAATGACTACGCAGAATGCATTTCTGGGGTGCTTAGCCGATGTCACAATCTCTTTAATATATACACTACACAGTACGTATGCAGGGCAGGAGCTGAAGCGGTGCATTTGCCTCCTGTAAGAAAGTGCTCGTGTGCATGATGGAGCAACAGTTTGAGAGTGTGCGTATTTGTTTGGGCACTTGTCATCATCAAAGTAAGTGGTCCCTTTAATTACCCATAGCAGATGCAGTTTTTAAATAAAGGACACATCATCAAAGCTGCACACTCCACGCGCTGCACAATGGCGGTGCTGGGCAGGGGAATGGATTATTCTGACGACAAGAGAGGGGCGAGGGCGAGGGCGGGGGATCTTCGACACAATCTGGAATTGACTGAGACGGGCGAGCGCGAGGGAGAATGACGACACAGGCTGCAGCGCACTTTTTGAGAATCTTAAATTAATGATCAGATTTCATACAACCACAGCGTTGTGTTTGCCATCGCCCTTCAGCCGTGTTTATTGAAAAAGCTTTCCACATCACTCTCTCAGGCTCTTTGCATGGCTCTTGTGCAAACCGAGGCTGTCCGGAATAGTCCCATCAAAACGTACCTCGGACCGCTTTCATTTCTGGCTTTGAAGTCGAACATAAGTAAAGTTTGTATTTCTGTGCACCCAGTCTTATCACCAGATTAATCCTGCTGGAACTGAATGACGATAATGTCTTTGAAATGATAGTCACATCAAAATAACTAATTATAACTGAAGGAACTAATAACAAGATCGTGACGGTTCTTGTTGTGGCTGTCCCCTGACAACCTTGTACAGATAGTTTTACTTCTGCGTATATTCCGTATCATAGCAACCAGATGCAACCAAAGCGTCTCAGCTGACAAAAATGGCAGCGCCTCATTGCCTTTCTGTGTTCTATTTAATTCGTTTTAAAACTGAAACTGAAATAATATACGTAATAATAGCCTAACAATAAAGCTTTTTTATATAGCACTAAAATCTGGATAAATTAATTATTAATAAAAAAAATTGCGCGGTTAAGCCAATCATTCTCACCGTAGGGGAAATTCCTTCACGGCGACAGCCCTATTTTGTGAGATTAAAACCACCAACATTAAGCCCCTTTCGGATACATGCACTTCATTCTGAAAATGAGCAGGACATTTCACAAGCAAAGAGTCATTCAGTTTTTCCTGTAAAAGTCAAATCATTTATCTAACATAAGCTCACAGAACAAAATAATGATGGATTATGGCGCTTTTATATTGAGCTCTTAGAATTTAGCACCACCCACGAGGTCTGTCACATTTATGACATAATCGCCTGATCACAATTATTTGACTGTGATTATTTTGCGTAACTGTTACATCCCACATTCGAGGGGATTTAAAGCCAATGTTACATTTGGCAGCGATTAGAAAGTGAATTAGGTGTGTTTCCATCAGCTGTTATAAATGAAGTGTCAACCTAAGCACAAGGTTCCGATGTCAGGGAACATAAAACATGGAAAGAAAGAGCAGCTGGGCCGGTTTCTCTGTTTCAGCTCATATGAGACTGTATTTGTTGCTTTTTCGAAGCAAGATGAAGACAGAGATGAGAGGTGCAGATGATGGGTCTCTTGATCTATAGCTTTATAGAGAGGCTCGGGTGCAGCGGTGCGTTTGACAACTCTGGGGAAAGTTATGCTGGAAATTGTCGTTTTCATCCGGCTTTTCTAATGAGATAACTCACATAAAAATGTTTGATGGAAACATGGGGTTATAAGAGTAGCGTGGGTCATCTGAGAAAGAGCTTACGGGCGTAGCGAGTGTGTGGTCAAGCGAGAGAGAGCGTGACGGTGGATCTGCTCAGAGCAGACAGCTGTTGGCGATCGGAGCAGAGAAGACAGTAAAGTTGTGGTAGTAAATGTACAGTTTAGGTTTTAGTTTGTCTCTGAATAAATGCTGCAAATCCTCAAGACCCATGAAAGCTACATTAAAGCTGCAGTAGGCAGAATGTTTTCGGCATCATTGGGCAAAAATTCCATAATAACCTTTCAGCATATTGTAATTCAAGTGTTCTGAGAGAACTTCTGCACCTCATGATGGCTCTGTTTTCAGGCTCTTGAAAATGTAGAGAGCGTTCCTATTGAGCGTTCCTATTGGCTGTGCTCCGGCTGGTGGGCGGTGCTTGGTATTTCCTCAGCTGACCTCAACTTGGCTGCCGAGTCACAAACTTTCTAATTTTACAGCTAAACAGTACACTACTAGATGTTTCTGAAAACGTTTGAGGAGAGAAATAGGCATTACAGTAACAGAATATTGATTCACATTTGATCAGCGCTGCCTAGTTTGACCGTTTGGTCGGAGTTTGCAGCGTTTCTGCTGCCCCGTACTTTATTCATTCATGGAGCCCTGCAAGTCACTGCATTTTCTACAACACTGTCCTGTAAATATTTCAGAAGAAAAGCTTCGTGTTGACAAATCAAGGAATTCTGTCCACAGAAAGAGAACTTTGTTTTCATGTCCGTGACATATTCTACAGATGTCTAGACATTGAAACTGTAGTAATGTAGCCGGCATGATGTCAATATACTGTCAAAAGATCACTTTCGCTGTCTACTGTTTCTGTGAACCGCGCGGCTCGCGGTAAAAATAGACGAGACATCGAATCTCTAGAAGAGACGCAGCTGACACGCAGCCGAGCCGTGCTGCTCTAACCTGTTAATATGGACGCCGAAATGAAAAAACAACACACGCTGCTGACGTTCCTTGTGTGGCCCGGGCTTGAGACGCACCAGTAACCTTGCAGTTCGGAGGCCTGGTGGGAAATTGTTTCATCCTCGAGCCAGACACAATCACTACAGAAGCAACAAGTATGAATGAATTCTTTAAATGATAATGCACATTCAAACAGTATAACCCAAGCACCAAACTATACCAATTAAATTGGACCTTCCATTGCCCAGTAGCTACATTATTCAGTAGACACAGATTCATGTGGGGCGATGACAGAAGACGTTGGGAAAGCTCGCCCTGTAATGAGGCATATAATTAGAGAGTTGCTGGAGCTGGCTGGGGTTGAATTTGTGATCACAGCAGGCATCAGCTGCTCAAGGTTACAATGTTCCCCGTAGCAAGTGGGCATCACTGCTGTGAGGGGTGTATTTTTGGACGCTTCAATCAGTGTGAGTGCTGTGCACAGATTGTACGATGTAGAGGTACAGACGTGGCTTAAGAGAGAGTATTAATCAGATGAGGATTCATACGTTGGACACGTGCTCCACACTAAAACCAGGTCAGTCACCCTGTGGAACTGGCCTTTAACAAACGCTGAATCCCAGGCCTTTCTACAAGTCTGAGTTAGTCTGAGAATATCTAGTGAATGTACAGTGGACGTTTGTGCAGAAATAACTGCTGCAGCTCCTCCAGACCAACAGAGGTTTCCCGTGTCTTGAGAAGTGACGGGGCTCCGCAGCGAGAAACGTTATCGTCTCCAACCAAAACTGCGGTGTCTCCCCTGTTCCCTCCGGCCGCGGTCGGGAGGCTGAGGCAGGAAAAGCCAACTCTAGGATCAGCATTGATTCATGGAGAGACCTTCGTCTGGTCAGCTAACATTACTGCCAAGCAGCTGAAATATAGAGTGATATTGTGGTTTTAGCTGACGTGTGTCGCCTCACTGTTTTGACCGATGCTCGTTAATGTCTATGTAGAGCGAGCAACAGGACGCTGACTTTCGTTGACTTAACGGCCACAGGTGTCGCTGTTAACAAGACATTTCTGATTCTTACAAATAGTCCCTTTAAGTGAGCCTGAGCTGAAGTTGTTGCTAACTTTGGGGCTAACCCCCTTCACTTTAACCAGCAGGTAGAAAGCAAGACACAGGAGCTTGGCTTGGGTCTTGAGGAGTTGTAGCATTTATTCACCGACAAATTAACTGTAACTTATACACACTGCACTGCTGCGTTCACAGCTGTAACTGTTACTGCTACCCAGTGCGTCTCTCTCTCTCTCTCTCTCGCAAAGAATCACACACCTCTTTAAATCTCGTGTTTACCAGAGATGTGCTAACAAGTTTCTTGGAAATGAATCATTCAGCATGAAAACAGCTTAAAAAATGACTAATCGACTAAAGTAATCTTAGTCGACTAAGACCAAAACTACCGATTAGTCAACTAATTGACTAAGAGGGGGCAGCCCTACAAGCATCATTACAGTTTCACTTCACTATTATCACTACGACATCCTCTATTGTCAATAGTGTGCTTTGGATTTCGCCCTCTTACCGTTTATAGGAGAGCTTCTGTTTCCTCTTATGGCAGTCCATTACCCACTCCTTCCGTACGATGATGCCCCCTGCTGATTTCACCTGGCTGTACTTGGGGGTGTTGGCGAAGGCACAGCTGGAGATTAATGGGCCGAAACAGACGTGCACACACACACACACACACACACACACAAACACACACACGTTACATCACTAAAGAGAAGCTGACAAGGGCAATAGTCCGCTCTGACAGCAGAGATCAAGATGCAATCAAACTGAATTACTGAGAGTGCTAGCAGGGCTGTTACACAATCATGCAATCTGTTTCAATGATAAAAAACCAAACACAGATAAAAATCTCTCATGAAAGAACATCTGGAACTATTAAGAGACCATCATTTGACAAATGTTTGCACTTTATATTAAATAATGCTAATATAAAATATGTATTCTGTCCCACAGCTTAAACTTCATTACATATAGCAGCCACGTTACCATAATATTTAAATGTCAGTCAATTTACAATGTGCTGAGTACAGCAATGAAATGCGATTTTCTCCAAAGAAACCTGTCAAAAATCACTTTTGTCGATGATGATTAAAATCTGATTGTCTGCTAACATGCTGCTGTTTCACCATGTATACTGTCTTTTGGCCTATCGGCAGCTCTTTTGCACTTGCTCCCCATTTCTGTCTTCACTTTCTCTTTATGGAGGCGTATTTCTGAGCTGTCTTTGCTATCAGAGGACTTACTATATTGTGTCCCTTGCAGCAACAACTTTTTGATGCGGTAGAAATACAAAAATCTGATTTTATTGTGCGTTTTTCTGTGAAAACTGGTAAAAAAAAACAAAAAAAAAACACAAGACAGACAGTCAAGTAAACTTAACGAAATGGTCACTAAAATGACATCGGCACAAACAAGTCAGACTACGGTGTGTGGACTACTTTACTACTGCAGGTAGGGCTGCACAATTAATGGAATCTTAATCGCGATCACGATTTTGGCTTCCCACAATTAAATTAACATGATCAACTGCGACATTGACGTTTAAAATGCGCTCATAGAAAACTCTGCTGCATATCGAATCAAGGCTCTTCCTAAACTAACAGCCAGCCACCAAGGGGGCGATTGAGATGTTTTGGCTTCACTCTTGGGGAGCCGTCATGCCGTTTTGCGCTCACTCTGCAGTGACAGCCTGTGAAAAACTTCCCTGAATGTTGCGGCCTCAGTTCAGAGTAGAAAAGTAATATACTTTAGACGCTGACTTTCGTTGACTTAACCGCCACATGTGTCGATGATAACAAGCAATGTCTGTTTCTTACAAACAGTCCCTTTAAATGTGAAGTGCAATAAAAAAAGTTTGTCCCTAAAATCAATCAATAATCGTGATAAATAATTGTGATCTCAATATTGATCAAAATAATCACGATTATCATTTTAGCCGTAATCGTGCAGCCATGTCTGCAGGTATTTCAAACAAGCTGCACTGTTCCATTGAAATATACATAACAATTAAACAGACGATCGGTAGGTCTTCTGTCATGCAAAATCTTTGCAATACGTCTGGAGGAAAAAAGTAAGTAATGGATTCATAAATGGTATAAATGGTTCTCACAAACTTCCTCACTACCTCCTGCTTGACACTTACATGAGGTGTGTGGATGTGGGAGTCCAGTCGGTTTGGTATTTGGCTCCCATGTCCACAGCCTTCTCCCTCAGCTCCCCTCTGAAGGGGTTTTGGAAGCCGCTGAGGACAAACACGACCCCCTCCATCATCCGTTTGAATGGGACCTGCTGCGCGCTAGCTTTCTGTGGTTTGGCTTTAGGTTCCGGTTTAGATTGGCTCTCCCGCTTTTTGTCAGCGGACTTCTGTGCCGGGGAAGCTGGAGAGACA
>CAKALU010063444.1:11131-45424 GCA_916700995.1 Hozukius guyotensis | reverse complement strand
AATATTTGTCATTGTTTTGTGTTGTTAATTGATTTCCAATAATACATATATACATACATTTGCATAAAGCAGCATATTTGCCCACTCCCATGTTGATAAGAGTATTAAATACTTAACAAATCTCCTTTTAAGGTACATTTTGAACAGGTAAAAAATGTGTGATTAATTTGCGATTAAATATTTGAATCGATTGACAGCCCTAGTTATTAACTTTATTATGCATTATATTTCAATAAGAACTGAATCGCTTTACTCATTGCTTTGCTCTTTGACAGCTATCAATATGTGGTTGAAGAGGAGCTAGAATAAACTTCAGAGTTTAGTCCAATGGTTTCCAACCTAGGGGGTTGGAGGGGCGTCATAGTTTTTTGGACTTTTCTCTCATATTTGCTTCTTTTGTGAAATTGTGGATATTTTTTACCTCTTTGGACCTCTAACATGTTCTTTTTTTCATATTAAACAATCTGAGAAAATTAGAGGGGAAATAATTTTTGGTGTGATTGCTAACAACTCATATACATCTGAAACATGACCAGGAGTTCCAACTAGATGCTATGTTTTTTTGTAAGAGATCACAAGTCAAAATGGTTGGGAACTGCTGGTTTAATCAGTAACAATGGGCTTCATGCAGCAGGTAAGCAATCTCTTCGATTTCTCTTAATTTTCTGTTAAGAGAAAAAAAATAAGAAGTCAACTCCAGATGCACCAAACGTTAATAAATACACTTACTTAGTTTTATTCCTTGCCCTGATGGGCATTTCTATATACTGACTGGCTACATTTCCTCAAAGACTTGACAATAAACAGAAGACAACAAACTCTGCCAGAGATCATACAGGCATGATAAGGTTATTTAAATGTAATCAAAACCAACATAAAGCCACTGCCTTTAATTTTCCCTCAAATCAAATTTCAGAATTCATTTATTCAACAAATACATTTTTTTATAAATCAACAGCTTAATACGAGGGTGACAAATTCAAATTTATGCGATACAAATACAATCTCTCCGAGCTCTAATCTCTCTCTCTCGGTATCATCTATCCAGGGAAAGTTGATTGAGCATGCATGCTCTGTTCCAGCAGCTCCCTGTGTCACACGCACACAATTACATTCACAGCTGGGAGCTCCCCAGTACAACCCCAGCATCATACTGGTGAACACTGAGCAGCAGCATTGGAGCAGTGCGGGGTCAGGGCATGTCGACGCCAGTTGTTGAATTAGTCATTAACTTTCCTCCCATACATCTAAGTTTCCCGCTGCTCTAACTATTGTCTCTCTGGTCACGATCCTGTTTTTCTGACACTTTTCCTCAAGTGTTTGATTCTCACATGATTCTCTTATTCTAGTAACAAACATCTCAATATCAACAACTTCTAAATAATAAAACCTTGAATCATCAACCTAAATAACTAGTGGCCTTTACAGAGTTTGTGTGTTGTGCTGTCTTGCGGTGCAAATACTAAATTTTGTATGTATGAAAAGTAACACAGCCTTGTCTCCATGCTCTTTAAAAAGCATGCGAGTACAGAATTATGTATCGGAAGTTGTTTCTAACAAGTTTTAGGGATTACTGCAGTTGAGTGCATTCGAAGGGCTGGACAAAAATGGCTCATAAGAATAATCCTAAAACATTTATATATTCAAGATAAGGTTCTAAGTACGATGGAGTATTAGGGCCATTGGAATAATTGGGGGTAATATTCAGAGGAATACAACTCAGAATTTACGAGATTAAAGTGGTAAATTTCCGAAAAAAAAAAAAAATCACAAATTTACGAGGAAAAATACAATTAAAATTAAATATAAATATAAAGATATTCTCACAAATTTTGCCGATGACTGAATTTCATTGCACCTAAAGTGTTGTTATTATGGTAGGGATGGCCTCTGAGCGAGGAGAAGGTCCTGAAAGATACATATACAAATTATTTTATGAACATAATGCTGTAATTGTATGCATTTTACTATATCTCCATATTAGATCTGTTGTATGTTATATTTTGCCAATGGGTTATCAGATAAATCCTAAAGATTGCTGTTTCCGATGTCCTCTCTGACGGACGGCCTATGAGCGAGGCAAAGGTCCTGAAGGATAAATATGCGCATTTTCTTTCCTTCCGTCTTTTTATGAATATAAATAAATACGGTACTCATATAATTAATATGTTTTGCCCTTGTGGCTCAAGTTACTGCAGTGTTTAACAGTGGCGTCCGTGGTGTGATGAGGTTGATCCAACCTTGTAACGGGAACTAATGAGGCCCCTTGACAAAAATCTCAGAGAATTTATAGTTTTTTTTCTTGCAAATTTATGACGTTATAAACTAAGAGAATATTCAAGTTTTTGTTCTCATAAATTTGTGATTTCTGTCTTGTAAATTTACCACTTTAATTCTAGAAAATATCTGAGTTTTTTTCTCATAAGTTTTTTTTCTCTCTTTATTCTCTGATAAGCTTAACTGATTTATGTTGTTGCTTCCTTGACAAACATCTCAAAGAATTTGAGATTTTTTTCTTGCAAATTTATGATTTAATAATCTCAGAGGATATGCGAGTCTTTTTCTCATAAATTTGTGAGTTTTTTTCTTGTAAATTTACCACTTTAATCTTTGAAAATATCTGAGTTTTTTTTCCTTTAAATACAGAGTTTGTTCTCTCTTTATTCTCTGATAAGCTTAACTGGTGTTTATGTTGTTGGGTCTGATCTGCTGTATCCCCGTGAGTGATAAACAGACTTGTTTTAATGCCAGTCCTGTGTTGACACATACAGTTGTGGTACCTATGAGTGAAACTGTCTGTACACATTGTGCATTGTCAATATGGACAGTAGAACTTGGTTGGCAACGGGTGCAGCTGATAATCACAAAATTTGAAAGAAAATTATAAAAAAATATTCAGTCAGATGTCTTTCTAGTTGTTGGCGACGGGTCTGGGCCTTGGCAAGGTCTTCAAACTGGCCGCAATCCAACTTCCCTTTCTGAAGAGTGAGAGCCCCAAAAACAAGAACAAAGTGTAGATGGCGACGGTTCAGGACTGGCAGAGCATCAGCAGCGAAGATACCAGGTGTACCAGGTGTACCAGGTGTCTGCAGGTCAGGTAGTTGTACTGTAGTACTGGCTGCAATGGATTGGCAACCACATACTAAATATGAGGACTTTACTGTATGTTTATATTAATCAAGTGCTTTCTGTTTTTTAAAATGGGGAAACTATGTTTTAAAAGGGTTAAAATTCCTAAACTGTTCAACTGATTTGGATGATTTGGATGTAAACACCCTCAAATTAAAGCTGAACGGAGGAAAACAGAGCCAACAACAACTCCCGCCTCGCGGTTGGATGCCTCCTCCAACTAGGCAAGTTGCAGTTTACATTCACGTCTGTCCAAAATGTCATCACTACATCATTTTATCCTGTTAGACATTTGTGTGAAATTGTCATAATTTGCACATGAATTCTTGAGTAATGGCCAAAAACATGTAAAATTCCCCCCAGGCATTCCTGAGATGTCCCGCTCACGAGAATGGGAGGGACGTGAGGTCACAGTGACCTTCGACCAACAAAATCAAATCAGTTCATCCTTGAGTTCAGGTGGACGTTTGTACCAAATTTGAAGAAATTCTCTCCAAATGTTCATGAGATATATTGTTCACGAGAATGGTGGATGGACGGACAACCTGAAAACAGACATACAAACGGGAGTGGCATTTTCTGGGTCAAAGTCTACCTTGTATTTATCTGGAAGCAGAGGGAACAAATGACTCTGAAATAGCAGAGAACTTAACACCACTTCCCCTCTTTCTTCCTGACTTTACACTTAAAACAGATGTGCAACTTCCAGCTCGTCAGTGTGTCTAAATGAGGGAAGCGTACGCTACGTTTATGCCATCTTTCACACCACTGATGTAACCGACAGCAGTAGTAATGAGCATATGTTCTGTTCTCATGCCACGCTGATGATGTTGATCTAAATGTGACGTGCTTAAACCATTTCAAAGGTCATCAATTTCCTGCTGAAGGTGAAGATATTTTTATCCTCACTTCAGTCATGAGGCTCTCTGGGGTTGGTTACGTGTGATCACATAGTAAGTAGAGCAGAGACCACGCTGGAAAACTGACTGAAAGGCAATGGATTTAATGCCAATTGCTCTAAAAATCTGACAGTACTCTAACAATATCAAACAGCAGCATTTCTGGATCCCACCCAATTGATAAACACACCATATGCCAAGAAAAAGCCCACATTTTACAACAGAATAGTGAGCGTGAGAGAGCCACATTAAGTAGAGTAGGCCATAGTAGTTCAGAATGTGTTCATGAGTGTGCAGGAGAATGCAGTGCAAACAGAGTAAGTAGGCGAATAAAGAAGAATAGGAAAAAAGATGCTAAATAATAAATATGTTGTATAGCAGTGGTGTGCAGCTTTGAGCAGCTCACTAATGAGCCCATCGGGGGGAGAAGAAGTGTGGATGAGAAATGGTTTGGTGCTGACGTTCACTCGACAGCAGCCTCACTGAGCTGATTGTTCCATTCATTACAGAGATGAGGAAAAGAACCTTGTTATCAGTGTCGCCACACTGATCTCCCCCCATTTGTTACTATAATGAACTTTTGACCATAATCATACTGAATAACGTCCAAACGCAAACGTGCTCGCAAAAGTGAAACCTTATGATGATGTGTAACAAATCGCGTGGCGAAATTAAAATGTGTTTATTTTCATTAGGTGTGCTGCTGCGTAGGACGACGGCATTAAGGCATGAAGGCTGCAGGTTTTCACACTCAGCAGCAGTAGTTCCTCTAAAGGCCTAGTATGCAAACGAATGACATCCATATTGGACGTTTCTGCACGTCACGATTTATGTCCAATGCCAATATTCAGTACTGATGCAGAAAGTAGGTTGCATCCCATCACAGACCTGCAATTAATATTCGCCTTTTTAATGATCATAAACACAATAATTTCATGTACTTTATTCTTGCCTAGCCTTACAAGAATAGTTTAAGTCTCCACTGGCCGGTATCAACGCCGGGCCAAGAAATTGTCTGGCCCATAACCCCCTCGCAAAACCACAACTTGATGTTTTTACATGAAGAAAGGAGGTTAAATGTGATTCAAGGAATAGTAGGCCTGTCCGGTGCTCAACGAATATGGCAATCTTGCAACAGGAGAGACTTCAGAGACCAGGTCCAAAGCACACTGGAGCACACAGATTTAAGGCAATCAACTTTATTACAGACTAACGTTTCGATGCCAACTGCGTCTTCATCAGAGTCCATTGATGTTTTTACACTTTGGTTTTTGTACGGATTATAAGAGAGGCTTGAGATATACTGTGTTAAATTCTGAGCTTTAGAGGTGCTGTGACGCAGATTTTGTTACCTTTGGATGGAGCCAGGCTAGCTGTTTCCCACCGTTTCCAGTCTTTATGCTAAGCTAAGCTAACTGGCTGCACCTGCATATTTACTGCACAGGCGTGAGAGTGGTAGTGGTAGTCTGCAAGAAAGCAATAGAGTTAAGTGTATTTCCCAAAATGTCAAATTTTTACTTAATTAATCCATATCCTAACCTTACCCAAGTGTTTTAGATATCTAACCCATACTGTCATAGTATTAAAGTAAATTAAAGTAAATACCATAGAATATATATAAGAAGTGGACGTTGTGAACGTGACATTTGAAGCCTTAATTTCGGCATTTTGGCTTTTCGTGATCTTGGTTTTTGGCCGTCGAAATCTTGTTTTTTTGCAACCAGAAGTGACGCGAGAGGGTGGAGCTAAGTACAACCGAATTGTGAATAAGACAGTTTTAGGCGACCAAAAAGGTTATAATTAACTTTCATGAACTGAGCACACTGAAAGGGTTAAAGTTGTAAGATGAAAACACGGACAACATCGTGATAGCGACTTGTCAATCACAAGGTAGCCACGCCCTAAAGCATCCCCTGCTTTATGATCTATTTGACTCTAAATGGGACCATAATTTACTAAATGAACATCATGCTGTTTTGAAGAAGACGTGAAACTAGTGATTGAGACAAGTAGGCTCATTTTCTCTTAGACTTCTATACAATCTGACTTCTTTCTGCAACCAGAGGAGTCGCCCCCTGCTGGCTGTTAGACAGAATGACAGTTTAAGGCACTTGGCTTCACTTTTCAGACCCGGAGGTTTCCAACCTGGTTATTACCTAACCATAAAAGAGTATTTACTCACGTTTGGACAAAAACGAAGCGGCAGAACCAGAGATATCGCCTTTTTTATTTTTCACACATTTTTCATCCTTGTCTCGGCTTTGACTTTAAACATTAATGTTATTAATAAGATACATACGAGATAATGGTTGACAGAGAAGTAGAGTATGTTTAAAGTACTTTGATTGACATGTGTTTCAACCTATCACACCAGGCCAAGAAGGACTCCAAACAAATATGAATCCTGTCCCTGCAACGTTTCGCTAACCATGAGGGACCTGACTGTGCTCTTTGCCATAATTCACCCTCTCTGTGTTTACATCAGTAAAATCTGCCAGACTTTATCTTAAAGTCTCGTAGAGATCCCCAGGCTTCCGGGGATACACAAAAATGCCAGGCTGAATTCCAGGAAAATGTGTGTAATATTATGCAAAAAGACATCCAAAATATTTCAATTTGATGTAATGCTGCGGCCATAAAAACACAGTATCTTGGGTGTGAATACTTAACTCACTGTTGACGTTATATACTGTATCTTCGATTAAGTGCTTTAACACACAGATATATGAGATACTGTTGTGCACCGTGGGAACATTTTCTTTTAAAGAAGCATGAGGGGAATCCAGAGGAAATCATGAGGTTAAGAGGTTAAGAAGACATGAAGAAAATAGTTTGAGCATCCCTCCAGGCTGCCCTCAGTTCATCCAGGATCTGCCTGCTACAAGATATCAACATGCACCCTCCATAAAGCTGAGTGCACTCTGGCATTGTTTCCCTCTGTTGGTTTGTATTACATTGTCAGACCTAGTGACCTGCGCTGCTTGAAAGGTATTCTTCTCACCTGTTCAAATGATCCAGACTGAAGGAGGAGAAAACTACCAGACTTTGAATAAATCGTCCAAACATGCCTCAAGTGAATGTGGACTGGAGGTTTTAACCACCAAGGCTTAAGCACCGCGTTGGATGAAAGCATTGACCAAATGGCAATTTAACAGCGTTCGGTCATAGTCACAATGTTGGAAAATCATCCGTTTGCACTTTTGGCATTTTGCGTTCAAGTGTCATTGCTGCGTATAATGGAGTAGGACCACTTACAGGACCGTGAAGCTTTCTCTGACAATGTCAAAGTACATCTCAAGGCAGCGAAGTGACAGCGTATAATATTGAGACCACTTTTGCCGATACGACACTCCCCTCTCCTCCCGATGTGCACGGACCATTTCATTTGTAATGAAGCCCGTGGCTCCAACACCTAAATGGATTATGGACTTGTGAACCGTGAACGGCACAAGGAGTTAAAAGGGTGACGGCGCTCACAAAGACGTCCCTGTAATTAAAAGATCACAGGTTAGATCCCCAGAGGAGGGATGCTATCCAAAGTGTCCTTGAGAAACACTCAAAACTACTATTAAATCACTCAGAAACATTCTGGTTAAGAGCCTCGGCAAAACGCCTCATACTTCAGCGTCAAGTGTCTGCATGTCTTCCAGAAACGTTGGCCCTCATACATCATTATTACTACTTTCTCAAATGTTAAAGTAAAAGACATCCGGTAGAACTGCTTTTACTACACGTTACGTCATCTAACTTGCAGTTCAAATGAGATTTCACAGTCATCTCTCTCTCTTTCTGACGCTGGTTTCTAATACATAGGGCAAGATGCCACATACAGGGGAAGAGATATTTCTAATACAGGACTAGTTGAAAAAACTGATTTTTAAAATTTTATTTTACACTAGGCCTGCCCCCTCTTGAGTCGACTAATCGGTCATTTTAATTTCTTTCTTTAGTCGATTCGTCATTTTTATGCTTTCTCATGCCGAATGACTTATTTCTAAGAAACTTGGAGCACATCTCCGGTAAACCAACACATTCTCACTCCCAACTCATCAAATACCGTCACTTGGTCAGTGCCCCTCGGAATCAGAGACCGATGCACGGGTTACCTCTCTTGCGTTACTCTTAGACGGACCAGGGACGGCGTGTCAATATAAGCTTGTTACATACATAGTGTCCTTTCAAAATAAACTTCCGTTTTCACAGGAAGTTAGGCAACACAACCACTTAGTTAGGGTTAGGAAACGGTCGGGTTGACGTTAACTTCATTGACTAGCGACTCGCATGGCTGACGATACTCAACGACTCACGTGACAAAATAAGTCAACGTTACTTTTAGCTTCACACGGGACACGAACAGCGGTCTCCTCGTTGAAAGCCTTGTGTTTGTTTGAACCACTGCCCAATCGGTGGTGTTTGATGAGTTGGGAGGGAGACCGGGTTGGGTAAACACAAGATTTAAAGTGGTGCTTTTGTGTGATTCTTTGTGGAGAAACTCAGTTTTACAGATCTGTTGATTCAGACAACTAATGGATTAGTCGACAAAATTGCAAGAGTGTTAGTCGACTAAGAATTTCTTTGGCCGAGGACAGCCCTATATTACACTATCCGGTGTTGGAAATTAACATTTTTTGTCCACATGCCAATCTGGCTGGTGGAATCAAAAATCTACCAGTCACTCAATAGATTACCATCATTTTTTTGGCTGGTGAGTGAAGCAAATCTAGCAGCACATTTGGCTGGTGGCTGGTGCTAATTTCCAACCATGACACTATCCTTTGGGACAATTAATTTACCAGATTATATTGACCCTAAAAATAGTGCTTTCTTTAAAAGAAAATTCTGGCAAATGGTATTAGATTATTTGACATGTTTACAAATTATTTATCTATCTATCTTCTAGGTCAGAGGTGGAAGTGGAAATATATTACATTAGTTATCAAAAGAAGATCACATAGAATAGCCTAAATGTGTGTGATTTGGTTAAAGAGATAGTTCAGAGACACAGTACTTTGTAGGAATTGTACTGTTTTTGTTTTTCAGAAACTGATAAATGCCTTATGACAGAGCTTTTTTTATGTATTTAATGTAGTCTGAAGTTATGTCAAACAGCAATATTAAACTAGCTTGGCTCAATTGTTGAGTGTCTATGGGATCAAATAACAATCATGATCCCATAGGCATGCAGGAATTGAGCGAAACTAAGTAAGTAAACTAAGGGGGGGTGAGGGGGCGCCTTTTTCCACTCACAGTCTCAGACTTTGATAACCCCTCTTCTAGATTATCTATACCTTTCTATATCTAGAGTATTGATCTTTACATAGGTAACTAGCTACAGATGGCTAGCCATCTTTAAACACTCTTTTATGATTTCTATCTACCATATATATCATATTTCTCTAGTGTCTCTATTTATCTATGTGTAGACAATCAATAGATATCTTGGAGCTATACAGATAGGAAGCTCCAGCTCTGCAGTGTTCAGCTGCATGCATGTTCAGGTGGTAAAATATGATTTATTTCTCTCTTTTCTCTGTTTGTACAGGAATAGGTGAATGGTGAAGTGTGTCCTCATTAGTAATATATACTCCCCCAGACCTTACCACCCCTCCCACCCCCACCTGAACCCCCCTCCCACCCTCCACAGACACCCTTGAGAAGATAAGGTGGTCAGTTTCCTGTTTCATTTGCCTCCAGTCATGCAAGGCTGCGTCAGTGTCTCCGGCCGTCTCCCCGCACTAAATCACAGACGGGAGCTGAGCGCCCAGCCGTGGCGGTGACTCCTCTTATGATATTCTATAGGGTCTCAGTCATTTGAGAGGAGTGAAATGTATGGCCGCTAAGACTTACAGATCGTCGCCGGGGTCACGGGAGCTGGCTCGCCTTGTGACTCCCCGCTCAAGTGCCAGTCACTTCTTTCCATCTCACTGAATTGTATCGCTGAAAACCTCATTAAGCAGCGACATTAGAGAGCTCAGTGTTTATTCTGCTCAACCTCCTCTAGGTTTGTTATCAAGCTGTGACAGTTTCCATTTGCAGGTGTTAGATACCGTTTCTGCTTCCTCTCTTCTCCCCCCCCTCCCCTCTCTTCTTCCTCTCTTCGTTACTGCAAACATGACAGAGAGTGTCACCAGCCGCTGATTTGCAATTTCGTGCAACCCGGCGAACGGGTGATGTTAAAAGGAGCGAGTTAGCTCGACGGTTTGAACTGCATTGCAGCAAAATCATTTAAAGAAGTGCCCCTAAACCACAAAACAGACAGACAGTCATGTGGGAGAGTTTCAGCATTTGTATGAAAACCATTTCAGATTCTTAAAATGACATCAAAAAGACTTTAATGCAAATCTGAGGCGCTGTCAGGTCGCTCTGTGGTCATGTATATCTCAATGGGCAGAGCGTGACACAAACACTTTCCATGGGTATAAACTAAAAACTCTGTGCAGCTCAGTAGGCGGCAGGAGGAAGATACAAACCCTGTGTTGACACTGCAGGTAATACAATCAACAAGTCAGTGAAAGAGTTCATTTATGGAGATAAACAAACCAAGAAATTCAGCCAAACGACTACAGTAGATGCTCAACACGCTTGTTATCACGGAAAAGTCTGTAGCAGTAGAACTTTTCACCTGATGCATGAGAAGATTATAACCATTCATAATTCACCAGACAGTTTTGTGTGAAAGGAATTAAAGACCCGTCCTAAATATACGCCGGCTGAGTGCAGTGATTTTATTAATTGTGGGCTATTAATTGCAGTTTTACGGTAATTATCAGCTGCTGGCCAAGTGCTGTTTGGATGCTAATCATAGCAATGTAACATTATAAAAAGGAAAATAGATGATTTGCGTGTTGAAAACTGTCTTCTCTCACGGTTTACAGTTGCTCAGCAGCAGAGGCCGACTCAAATCTTGAATGTGGCGTCACGCTGCCAGAAGTAGGGGTCGTTTCACCACTGAAAAAAATCTATAAACTCATGTTACAGTAAAGTGCTTTGGTTAAAAGTATGTTATGAGGATTTGATTATGTTGGCCAGTTCAAAGACACACACACACACACACACACTCTCATACACACTGAGACACACCTGTGGCGAAATGGGAGGTTGTGGTATTGTGTGTGTGTTTACAGTACTCACCCTCACTGTCTGGGGTCATAAATATTCATTTAGCATCTATCAGCCTTTAGGGATTAATCCCAGTACGATGGGTAAAATACAGAACACAATGCTACACGACCGGCATGTTAAGTCCATTACATACTGTAAAGTAGCAGGTATTGCCCACAGGAGACTAATGGCTTTTTATCAAGGATCCCTGGAGGGCTGCAGCCCTCCACCTCCAACAACACAGCTTCCATTAACGCAAGGCAGGTTTAGTTCAAGAGCACACATTTTTCCAAAATGCGCCTGCTTTAAAAGTAAAATGAGTGACATTAGTGAGACAAACAGCCCACGCGTTTGCTCTTTTATTTTCCACAAAGAGCCACCTTCAAGACTGTGGCTGTGGTTGTAATAAAAGGCTTCTCTCTTGTTGTGGTTCTAATTGACATAGTTGACACGGTTGCTTTTTGTGTCTTGACAATACAGCTATTAAATGTCAAGCAGCCGCACAAATTACATATTTTGTGTTAAAAAGATCTGAAAAATGTGCTGAAATACTACGATACAAAAATGGAAAATAGAAATTATGTCCAACGAGCATCCGACATGGTTCCGACATGCCACGCCGATACAAGGTCACTTAACTCGGCGTCCTTGTTAAAGCACAAGTACAAACAGACTCATCATTAAACAGCTGCTTTCAAGTGAGTCACATTTACATTTCAATCTAGTTCATTAAGCACAGAGGCTGTAATCCACATCGTGTTTTAACAGAGACAGATCGGCATTAACTGTACTGCACACGCTTCAAAATAACAGGTTTAATGTTTACACTCCGCTGCCAAACACGACTCACAACACAACAGCGCTGTAGTCAGACCACGGAGGTGGTAAGGCACCTTGAACAACAAAGTCAAGAAAAACTTATTTTTATAGCATCAGGAAAAAGACACTATATGTTGTTTACTGCAGTAGAAAAGACATTTGAACCGAATCACAGCACCTTCATATGAGCAACAACAGCCTTTTTATTTCAGTCATAATTAGACTGAAAGCAGTGTATGCTCAAAATATGAGAAAGTGTGTGTTCCTTTTTTATTGTTACTTCTGACAGTAAAATAAATAAAATCCATATTTATATTTTTTGCTCCAACCATGTTAATAGTCTGCTGAGGGAACTGATACTTAAAACGTAATAACTCTGACTGAAGTCAAAACAATTGCAAGGTTTATGGTAAATAGTTTCTGCTTTTAGCTAATTTTATTGATATAGATTTTTTGATTTTACACCACATGTGGCTTCCCTTCCTTCTTCTGTCTATCTGTCTGTTTTAGTATTGTTTTGTCTGTTTTAGTATTGTTTTGTCGAGACTGTCCAAAAGCATGTTGTATTGTTATGTCAACGTGTACTGTCTGTTTTAGTCAGTATTTTCTGTTTGTTTAAATATTGTTTTGTCTGTTTTAGTATTGTTTTGTCGAGACTGTCCAAAATCTGCTGTATTGTTTTGTCAACGTGTTTAGTCTTATCATAGAGCGAAACATTGGACCAAAACGCCTGATTTTTTGTTTTGTTTTATTTCCAACAGACAATCAGTCAGTGTATTGCAAGCCTGGCGGCCCGCCATGTCTAAACTGACTCCCCGCCGAGCCTCAGCTTCAGGGAATTATGTATTTTTAAGAGGGTTTTTTTTAAACTAAAATGTGTTATACAAGTAGGAAACTCCTTTAAGGAACTCAGTGCGTAGGTTGTGTGTTCAACGTTGACGGACTGGCGGCTAGTATGGAGATAACAGCATAGCTGTGAGCGTAGCAGCGCAGTGTGTGTACGGTTTAGGCTGTCGGTGAAGAAATGCTACAACTCCTCAAGACACAAGCCAAGTTCCCGTGTTTCCCACAGTCTGTTTACTGAAGGGGTTAGCCCCAAAGTTAGACTCAACTTCGGCTCAGACTCGCTTAAGATGGGCTGTAAAGGTGGACCAGCGCTATTCTCATTATGACAAGCTGCTTCTCCAAGTTTAGCGCAGCACGTGATCACCATCTGATCTTTGCCTAAACCCAACTCAACCTTTGGGCCATAGAGTTATTTTTCCAACAGTGATTTGTAACGATTTTGGAAGGACATATTTTGGTATTAAATTTGGAGGACATGTTGGTTTTCTTTGTTTTAGTATTGTTTTTCTGTCTGTCGTAGTGTTGTTTTGTCTCTTATATAATTTTGTCTGCTATCATATTGTTTTGTCTGTTGTATAATGCTTTGTTTGTTATTGTACTGTTATTTTTCTGATCAACATTAAGCCACAGCAGCAACAGAAGGAGTCGGAACACACCAACACTCCCCGCTCTCTCTTCACAAGCAGCATTTTCCCTCAGCCAACATTACTGAGAGGGACCTCTATTTTGTTCTCAGCGGTGTGAGCCTGGCCCCAGCAGTGTCCAATCTATCCGCCACTTTACCTCCTACCTCTGTCAGCACCTCTCTGCCTTTATTGCGCCGGCTGCGGTCTCGCAATTAAGCCCCGATTTAACAACTGGAAAAAAATAGAGGTTGCGGATTATGAAACAAGCAACTAATTTCTCTTATGGAAGTGGCCTCCTGCCATATGGGACGAGTCGAATCCATAAGGGTCATCAGAGTGATCACCATTATTTCAATTTTAAAAAATGCACATGATTACACACTTATGTACACCAGCTAATAATTGTAATATTCCACATCCTGAATTTCATCTTTAAACCAGCAGGAACTGATGTCACCTTATTCAAATAATCCATATCTCATTTTGAAAAGAAACTCTTCATTTATTTGACTGTCGACCTTTCTGTCAGAACCGCATGAATCAGCGTTATCTTTATAAATGTCAGCATTAACCAGCCATCAGCCTAAATCCCATTCTTTCTGTTCTTGTACAGACGATAACAAATTGGAGTATTTCTAAGGAAGTTATATATTCCTGAGTGCTCCCTCGCATTAAAGACGAAACATCCAAGTCCATCAGTCAACACCTGAAAAGACAAATTATTACTTTTTTTAAAAGCGTTTTGTCTGCCAAGGTCATCAGTTACCTGCTATCTCGTAAAAAAAACAATAATTTCTCCTCATTCTGGGAGAAAAATCTGTCATCATTTTCAAACAGTGGGTAACAATCTCCGCGTGGAGGGAAGCTCCTAAAATGACGAGCAGGTGAAACTCATCAGTTCATCACCCTTCACGGACTAGAAGTAGATTTACTCGCGTCCACCTGTTTCGCGTCACCGACTCACACGGGATGATTTTTGAGTTTTTAGTTGTGTTCATGGTCCATCTTGTTTAATTTGTGCATCTGCGATCAAACCAAGTGGAAAGGTGTCCCTGAAGGATGTCATCTGAGTGTAATTGTTTTTCCCTCACTAATTAGCAAAGCATCAGAATTACAGCTAATTGAATAAACGTCTGTACTGCTGGAGTGACGGCGACTGTGCTGAATATATTACGGCTGTCTGATGGACATCACGCACACACACAATGTCTGGTTTTATATCTTAATATGCGTCTGTACTTTCTTGTGCAAATTATATTTGTTTTGTGTCCTTTTACGCCTGAAAAAAACACATCCGACCACTCCTAACATGTACAGTACTTCAGACACCTCATGTACTAAAAAGCACTGTGAAAATGGGTTTATCTAAAAGATTTCTTCATCACTATCCAGGGAATAAACATGGATCTCTAAAATATAAATCTGTCATAAAGAGAAAACAACCTTCATTGTGAGTATTCATGTTTAAAAGAAATCTAGGTTAAAACTGAGCCAATAATTGTCGAGATATTTAAATAATAAACAAAAATATCTGCCTCGTGGTGGCGCTAGAGGAAAAGTCTTGAGATCACCCACATCATTAGAATTTATCCTCTGCAAACCATGACTTTCTGTAGCAAAATTCATGACCACACATTCAATTGTTGTTGAGATATTTCAGTGGACTGAACAACCGATAGACAGACCAACATGACCGTCTCTACAGCCGCGCCGCTGGCGGAAAATGGCCAAACTTTAGAAACACATGCAGTGTGTTCCAATCCGCGTACTTCTGTACTTACACTTACTACTTTGAGTGCATAAGTGCGTTCACACTGGGAAGTACGGCAAAATGCAGTGCACTCAAAGTACCCGGATGTTGTACTCAAAACGGTCAGATCGTTGAGTGTGGAACTCTGGACACTTTCCACACTCAACTGTCGCCATCTTGGCTACGTAGCGGAAGGGGCGGAGCCACGACCACTATTCAAACATACGTAGATAACAGAATAAAACAATACAATATGTAAACATACCGGTGCATTTTCAGCCAACAGGAGGACACATTGTAGGCGTAGGCGACGACGTTGGAAACGTAATTTCCACTCTGCTTTCATTTTTTTTCAGAAGATATTTTGGCGGGTAGCGAGCCGCAGTCAAATGTTGCGATCGTCATTTCCGGTCAGTGCACCGCAGAGTATTCGATTTGAGACGACCCTACCCCGCACTACTCAAGTGAGTACAGAGTGCACAAAGTGCACTACATTGAAGTGTACTTCTGGAAGTACGTGGATTGGAACACACTCATGGTTTTCACAGACTCTTGCTGTGGAAACATCCACTACTGAGTACTGTAACTTCCTTCTTACAACAGCGGCTGAATTATGAGAGCGGTGCATACTGTAATGAATAACCATTTTATTATATCTCTAAGAACTTTAATAGCTATTGACAAAACCGTGGCTAGTTCTCTCTGTGCTCAGCCAACAATTACCCAGCAAATTAGACTCTGTGTTTCGGAGCAGCACAGATGTTTGTTGTCTATTAAAAGCACAGATGACTCTTATTGGGAAAACGTCGCAGAAGTTGAGGGAAAGCCTCATTATCAGGTTGGTTTATTTGTTTTCAGCTTGGTCCCATTATGTGAAGCAGCATTTTAGATGAGCCAAGGACTCTGCCATGGTCCTGCGGTCAGCACAACGGTGTCCTTGGTATTGTCATGGGAAGCGGTGTATTTGGCCTTCATGCTCTGTGAAACTCCCTCCCCGCCCCACCTGCGTGAAACTTTCCTCTCCGAATTCACTAATGAGGCTGAGCCGGGAGTCAATCAGCTGTAAGGGCTAAAAATGTGCTTCGGAGGGGTTGCAGGTAAACCTGTGCAGCCTGCCAATTCAACACTCTCACATCTTTGTGCACCCATCAGCTTCTCTATTCACTTCATCCGAGCCGAGGCACCCGTAGGTGGCGGGTATGTCCGTCAAGTCGTGGCTGAGCACGGAGCACTCCGAGCTGAGCTTTCGCAGCGGGTGGCTCTCGCACCCTGAAAATAATTTCTTGACATCTTAAGAGAAACTTCTTTTGAAAGTAAAACCACACGGCAATTATATGACAATGTGCGACTCCGACACAATGAGCAGCCGAATTCCGACAACCTTCATTTGAACTCATTACTCTGCCGACCCCCTCGTCTCACAGCATTTATTATTCTTTTTCAACATGTGACTGAGTTTCCTGCCTGTGTTCTGGAGAGAGCAGAGGGCTTCAGGGTGACTATAATACGCCGCTGACACTCCCATCTCAATGGTTCACCATTTCTGCCTATAAACTGAGCTCCATTAAGTCCAATAAACCAAATACTTTACAATCCATCATCGCCCTCTTTCTATTTTTGGCCTGTGCAGCCAAATATCTCTGAGCAATCATTCCAATAAAACCGTGCAAGTGAATCAGCAAGCAGAACATCAGTTAATGTAGCTGGTTAATGTATGGAGGGGTCACAGAGGACTCAGAAACGTGGTGGTGGTGGTGGGGGGGAGGTGGCAGTGTTGCCGATGCTTCATATCAGAGGAATAATTCATAGAGAGAGGGGGAAAAAAACAATCTGTGGCTGGTAGTGATTGTTGTAGATATTTTCATGTGTGTGGTGTCTCACTCCAAACACATCTCAGTGACAAAAGAATAACAGCTTTTAAGGTCGCTGATTGTTTTGCAAGCTAACAGCAGGGCTGGGACGATTCACCTATCTCCCGATTCGATACTATCACGATACTTGGGTGCCGATTCGATACGTATTGTGATTCTACAAGAATTGCGATTCGATATTCCGATTTATTGCGGGACTTTTACTCAGGAAAATGTCTAAAGTAATACATTAAAATGTTTGATTTTCAGCATGTATGTAGTCAGAGATGTCCTGAAGTCAAATATATCAATCAATTTCCCTCACAAATTAGTGGTATTTTGTTTCTAATTTATAAGGGACATGTAATGTTTTATACTTCTGGGGAATATAATCCAATTAAAGGCAGGGTTGACGATGTTCTCCAGTAGACACTATTTTTTATATTGGTTGTTAAATGGTGTGGTTGTCAAATGAAGCAAATATATCGATTCTGGCATTAAGAAAATATATTTCAAAATCGTAAAAAAAAAAGAAAAATGCTATATCGTGATATATATTGTTATCGCAATATGAAATGACCTATACCGGGATAGAAGATTTTGGCCATATCGCCCAGCGCTAGTAGCTATTTATACATGCAAAACACATGGTTGGAGAACTTCTAATAAAACCGTGCAAGTGCATCAGCAAACGGAGCATCAGTTAATGTAGCTGGTTAATGTATGGAGGGGTCACAGAGGACTCGTGGAAACGTGGAGGAGAGTTGCTTCATATCAGAGGAATAATTCATATATAGTGGGAAACAAAAAAACAATCTGTGACTGGTAGTGATTGTTGTAGATATTTCCACCGGTGCCACTTCCACTGAGCAGCGTGGTGTCTCACTCCAAACACATCTCAGAGACATAAGAATAACAGCTTTTGATTGATATTCCGGGTGTGGTGGTGCTTACTGCCAAAATTGCGAGTCTAAACAAAAACGTGGTCTATTGAAATTCTGATTCAGGCTTGCCCTAGTTTTCCCCTCATATACATTTATATTGTTTGGGGCGGAGCTTGGGAATGGGGACTTATCGTAAAAAGATATCATCTTATAAACAAGTGTGTGCGAGGCAAGTACCTTTCTCTGTTCTTTGGTGCTATGATATCTCTGGATGCTAAGAGAGAGACAGGCAATCTAGATAATTCTGCCCTGTAATCAGCTTTTTGTTTGCACTGCTGACAGCGGCATTACTGCTGAAGAAGTTCCACTACATGGCAAAGATAAACGGATACATTTTCTGCAGGAACCCTGCGATAGGAAAATCTGTGTGATCATGCAGAGAAAATGACACTGTAGGTAATTCTCTGTGCTGGATTCAATTTGAGGAAGGGGAGGGGGGGGGGGGAATCGTGGTGTTAACATGAAGGAAATGGAGGCCGGCTCAAAGCTGTGTGCGCTACTTCAACTGCATATCTGCTCGCATTTAATTTTAGTGATGTGATTTCGCAAAAGATGCCAAAATTAATTGAAGAGCTCAGCGGGCGGCGGTGCATAACAGGCTTACGGGTTCATGTCTTGAGATTGAATGTGACTCATGATGTGTAGTGAAGACATTATGGAGATGAAAAACTGAGAAACTATTACTTCATTTTGCTTTTTTTGGAACTAAAAAAGACTTTTCTTCATTGTACCTGAAATGCTTTCAAACGCTGGTTACCGATTCATCACAGAGGCCAAGCTATAGTTTAGAGAATGTTATAGATCCGAGATGAAACCGACAGAAGGGCGAGACTCAGAGAAAAAGTCGCAATTACAAATCAGTCTGCTACTTCAGCACCACGGACAGCGCCATGGATTTATCAATACACAGCCCGGTTAGGATACTGATATTTCAGAGCCATGGATTCTAACTTGCACAAACTTCAGTCAGATAAAGGATCAATGAGTCAGAGAGACTACACTAACATATTCTGCCCTCCCACTCTCTCTGCTACTAGAGGGTGGAGAGGGGTTGATGGCAGGTTAACAAGAAGGATGCATTTTGGTCGTTTTGCTAACAAGGTGAATGGCGTCCTCTCTCATCCTCCCCTCAAATCGCCAACTGCTCATACAGTAGGCTTTTATTCTAAACCAGTCACACAATTAGCATCACATGTATGTTGAATCACTGCTGTTCAACGTGGTTTGGACATCCAGTAAAAGCCAGTCAACTTGTTTACAGCGGTAGTCGGTGTTACCAGTGTTACAAAGCGCCCATGTTCATCAAATAAATAAAAAACTCTAATTTGTAAAATACTTAGCATGTTGTCAACAGACGCTACGATTATAAACTACAAGACGATGGCGAAGGATTTGGTGTCAAAGCAAAAGCGCCTATTTGGCAATATGTCTGATTCAAACCCAATGCTAACAGGGAACCTGACAACGTTGATGAAGCAACCTGTAAACTTTGTAGATGAAGGTGGCAGCATCTGCATCTGGAGGCAGCGCTGTGCTGCGTTTCAGCTAATGCCTCGTTCACACTACACAACTTTAGCCCTGATTTTCCGTGACAGTTTTTGGAGCTCCCCAACAAAAGCCCCAGATCAGACGCAAATCGGAGTTGACTCGCCACTCGCACATCGTCGCTTGAGCGTCATGTGTGAACTGTTCAAAGATGATGCCACGCAGACGCATTCCAGATATCTAGCATGCTAAATATCTGGACCTGTCGGGGACTCCGGCCACGAGCTACAGCCAACGAGAGCGAGAGACACGTGTTGAGGGTAAACCTGGGAGAGGAGAGGTCGCCTGTAACAACAGGAATTTACTGTATGTGTTGCATTTGCAACAAGAAGCAAAGTTGTTGTTGCACCAAGAGAATAAATAGTAAAAACGAGTGTGGAAACTGGTGGAAACACAACAAATTCAAGACTCTCAATTACAAGACAGCAAGTTGTGTCGTGTGAACAGCGATCTGACAACTTTGAAAGTTGTGTAGTGTGAACTTGGCTTAAGATGCGGCCGCTGTAGTTTCAGGAGCGGTTCTCCGCTCCACCGAAATGGGCCCCACAGTGAAAGCTCGACAAGAGAGGCTAGACACACATCACCAAAGATCAAAGCAATTGCTCTACAGATATCGAGCGTCATCGACAAATATCTTCTCTTATAAAATGTCCGGTGTAATCGGTAACACCGGTTTTGGCACAGTGGGAACGTTTCCTCACCGAGGCCTCCCTAGTCAACAGCACTGCTCTCTCCTGAAGGCAGCAATATAGTAGAAATGAAATTGAGCTTGCACAAAATTAAACTGCTGTCGAACTGGCTTCAAACACAGAGCTGCGAGCAAATATCTGTACACTCACTGCGACTTGACGTCTGCTCACTTAGGGACACTCCACGACGCCTCGCCAGATGGAGCTGCTTGCAAATGGCAACTATGAGATAGAAGAGAGAGAGAGAGAGAGAGAGAGAGAGAGATTAGTGTTATTAGCAAATAACAGTGAGACGGATTAGGATATCTTGTTGATACTGATTTAAATCTATAAAAATAAAAATTGAATATTGGTATAAAAAATATTTCAACGAATTAAATTAACCATAAACGTTACAACAGTAACCCAATTTGCAGCTCCAGTTTTTCCAGTTTTCCAGCGAAATACTGTCCTTGCCATTCCCTTCAGTTTTCCACTGATAATGTTCTTTAACTCCATTCCCTAATACGGCTTTAAAATATAATAATACATATAATTTGGATTGAGGCTATAGCCGCTTGGAACATTACTTTTGTATTTTCAATTAGTTTTTATTTTATTTTTTACTTTTTGATTTCATTTTAGTTTAGTGAGTTTTCAGAGTGTCTTTGCTAGTTTTAATTTAGTTTCAGCTTTACAGAAAGGTTTAGTTTTAGTTTTATATATTTAGTTGTAGTTTAACGGTAGTTTATGTTTGTTTTTGTTAGGGCCAGGTATGTCTCAGAAGTATGTGGCTATTAGGGCTGGGCAATATGTGGATATACGTATATCCTCAAAGCAATATATCACAAGAGTTGACAGAAATTCATACTGTCTCCTTTTTTGGGTAGTGATATATTATAGCTAAAAAGCTAAAACTAAAATAATTTACATTCATTTTTATTAATTTTTTAACAGACAATATAGTTTCAGTTTAGTTTTTCTTAAAGAATTTAGTTTTTATTTAGTTTCAATTGACTAAAAATATTATTCACTGCTTGTTTTCATTTTCATTTCAGTTTTAGATTACTATAATAACCCTGGTTCGGACACAGATCAAAAGTATCAAAGCATGCCACTGTATTTTTACACAAAGCTATTACATGTATTCTGATGTGAACTATAATATCCTTTTAACTGATTGCACTTCATTATGCCTGATTTATGAACTGAATGAGCAGAATTGTTATGTTAAAGTACGATTGGTACAGTAGTAATATCTAAACCAATATGCTAGAATTAAAAGCAATCTTGGAGAAGAAAACATGCAGCTATAAATGACAAAAAAAAAAAACTCTTGATACTAAAAATTCCCTCTTTGATGTTCATGCCTCATTGCTAATTCATTCTCCTGGTTGAATCACAGAGGTGAGTTCCTGGTGTAAAGTAACTCACTGCATGCGCTTTTTATCATCACTAATGTGTGCAATTCATACATCTGGCCCCTCGTGGAGTAATGACGGAGTAAATGGTATCGATGAATAACCTTATCAAACCCCCACTGACACCTCTATGAGCATTTGTGCTACAGGCAGTAAGTGAAACTGAAAAGAACAAATTAAAGTGGATTCAGCTGGCATGAAGGTTGTGAAAACAGCTCCGGCTTTAGACATTTATCCTTCAGCTTTTTATGCGTTTCTTTAAGAGCGATCGAAGAGAGGGAGTCAAACCCTGACCCGCCCTGTGACACCGGCACCGGTGTGTCTGCAGATATTCACTCCACCTCGAATTCCTTCCATTCAAACATGCAACAGATGACTTTCGAAAAAAATGTGTTTCCACTTCACGTAAGAGCTACGTACAGCAGACTGGCAGGTCAAGGATCACTTTTGTTGAGTTTTGAAAAAAAACAAGTTTATCCGATGTCTATACAATCTGAGAGAAAAGGTGGACTGAAAGGGCCTGTATATACAGTATATATATAATATTGATCTTTATATAACCCCATTCTGAGAAGTAACAGCGTAGGAGGGATCCTGCATGGCTGAAACATGGACAGAACATGACAACAATAAAGTATTCTTAAGTAATTGTCTGCTTGCAGCTCTTTTGCCTCGTAACACAAATACACTTTCTTAACAACTGACCCCGTCATACAAACAGCGACTGTCCAATAGTGGCTTAGCAACCTTAACTAGGCACAACAAGCCCGTCAAGCTTTGGATTCCTGAACATGCTGAAGAAGTGTGCATGCGGCTCAAGTAAGAGCAATTCTCTATATTCAAAACTTTTGGAGATTTGACCTCCAAAATCCAAAGAAAAACCACAAGTGCTAAATAACTAATCAATTAAACTAAATGTTTGTCTGCTCTAACGTAAGCTGTAAAGTTCAGCGTGTCCGCCTAACTAGCTGGCTCTAGTAGACACCAGGCATTGCTTACAAGGCCAAAGACCACATCATTAGCACATACACTGTGTGGGAGTCAACATACTACTATATCAAAGTTTAGAGGCACATCTGTGGTTGTGTTCTGCTCTTTGTTTGGTTTAGGGAAGTTCACACTGCAGGAACTCGAGTCAAACTCGTTAGACGTGATAGAAGTTGAAGCAGCTATAGCCATCTTGTGCATAAGATGCCTTTACTGGGTTCTAGTTTTAAAACAAGTCAGCTGGAGACTGTTTTCAACCAAGTCATGAAGGGTAGATGCTAGAATGGATGGTCTAGAGGGAGGGATGGTTAGGGTTAGGAAAGCCTATTGGTCAGGAGACGGAAAGCACATGTGGAGAATCAGGCAAGTGTCCTTCGTCCGTCATTTCGTCAATGAAGAGGTGTCCCAGCAGCTCACCTGGTAGCCCCATGAGTCCTTACCGCAGCGGCCCGGGATATGAATCTGCCCTGTGGCCCTTTGCTGTGTGTCGTCCCCTCTCTTTCCCCCTTTCATGACTATCACTATCAGATAAAGGCAAAAAATGTGATAATACTTCTAAATAAAACTATGATGAAATATGTCCTTCAATGACCTTTTTTCCATGACTAAGATGAGACAATGATGGGATGGCAGCGACGTCATTAAACACCTGACGAAAAGCGCTTAAGCAACACTTCAACGGCACACTCAGCGACAATGTAGCTGGCCACGCTGGCCGTTTTGTTGCTTTTGTTGCTAGTGTGAACACAGCATAAGACGAAGACTAAATTAAAACATATCTGCCAAAAGTAACACTGCTCTGGACCATCCATTCTAGCATCAACCCTCATGAAGCTTACATTAGCTTAATTAGCTAGCTAGCTGCAGCAGTTGTTGGCTGTTGGCACTGACAGTTGTCATTTCAGCCGGCAAAATCAATGGTCGTCTGCTAGAAATAAAAAGCTTCTTATGTCTACCTGTCAGAAATCGAGGACCCATAAGTTGTAAGGTAACATAAGTGCGAATTTTGGGGCGGGTTAGCAAAGGGTCAATTCTTTCTAATGGAGCTGCATTTGGCCGACGGCGTGTCAGCTGGAGCAGAGCAGTCAGTGGCCGATAGAGCGATCCGCTGACTGGAGCGATGCAGCAGGCAGGTACAGAGATAATTTGAAAACAATTGTCTTCCTTTACGGAGACTAAACAAACAGCCCTGTCTGCCTCAACCATTAAGGTGTCAGATACGTTTAGCACTGAAGGTCATCCCGAGGCATGCCTGGACGCTCCATCTTGACCCAATGATGCAGGTAGATTCAATTGAAACGCCACAAAATGAAACCGCTCATGAGCTGCCCTCGTGTTGCCCGTCCCTCCCCATTCCTCATCTTGATCAACCGCCTACTCAGGAATGATGTGTGGCTGAAACTGACTAAACTGGTGTCGTCGGGCAAAAAAAAACCACACATCTACAAAAAGTATGAGTTTCAAAGATTTCTCCGTTGGCACCTGCTGTATGAGCTATATTTTAGAATACCCAATAGATTTTAAGAA
The DNA here is from genome assembly GCA_916700995.1 of Hozukius guyotensis. Lineage (NCBI taxonomy): Eukaryota > Metazoa > Chordata > Actinopteri > Perciformes > Sebastidae > Hozukius > Hozukius guyotensis. The sequence goes on along the minus strand of CAKALU010063444.1, from coordinate 21,312 downwards.
CAGGTCCCCAAGCCAAAAAAAACTCACTCAACACTTAATTTACTGTGTCAAACTGCTGCTACGTGGTTACTTTTATGACAGCGGGAAAATTGTATGTGGCTCAAAAAGAGCTCACCCTCTCACTTACCCTCCAAATAACGTATTCTGAAGAAATGAGACAAGGCTACAGTGTCCAGAGCAGTGAAAAGCATGTAAGGTCAGATAAATCAATGTATTGCTCCCTAACTTCAGAGCTCATATCACTACAGTACCTTGGCTGAGTGCTGATCACCAAGGGGTATAACCTAGATGTTTCAGGGACGCAAGTGAAAAGGGAATTCAAACACACACCATTAAAAATAGCAGACTTGTTCCGAGCCTCATGCATGAATAATAACCTATGAAAGGCGTGATTGCTACAAGGATAAGTGAAATACTATTAGTTGAGGTTTGGACGATGAAATTAAACCAGATCCATCTTTCTGTCCGTTCAACCAGTTCACTGCCTTCATGCTGCTTGTAACCACATCACTCTGCTACCGTCCAGAGGCCATTTTCAGACAGATGATTGCTGGTTGTGGCTTCACTGGTTCTGCACGTGATTGGCAGGTCGACTAGCAACACGGCTACATGACTGGCGGCTGTGTCAGTGTCAAAGTCAGTGTTGGTTTGGGTCTGAAGACTACAAGTTTGAAAATTGAAAATGATCTGGGTGGTGTTGAGTTAGAGAGAAGTGAGCTGATCAGACATGTGTAGCCCGCTCCTCATCCCAGGCTAGCAGCCCGAGGCTACATTAGCAACTACTAGCATAATACACCCAAATCTCAGACCGTCTGTGGTTGAGTTGCATTGTGGGTAATGTAGGTGTCAGGTTTTGACGAAGAAAAGAAAAGACGATATCTCTGGTTCTGCTACAGCAGTTTTGATCATCATCATGAGTCCAATAACGTCATAGGAGTCCAATGATAAATTGGTGGACACCATTCTAACAACATTGCAAATCATTGAGCAGATCTATTTACGGCAATATTGGATTGTTTTATGCTTTTTGCGTCATGAAAAAAAATGAAATTGACATTTCTGTCCGGCTTATTTTATCAACACACAGCCTTTTCAAGAAAATGTAGTACATCACAATATATAATTACATATGTAATAGAGAATTTAAACCATATTGCACTTGAATTTACTGTGTTTACGAAGCAACAATCTTGTCGGTTAACGGTTAATGATCAGTTAACGAGGGTGGGGTTTCCATGGTATTGTTTATCCAACATGACCGGAACACACTAATCAACTTCCAAAAGAAACTATAAGATATAAAGGATAATCCAAAACAAGCCGTGTGCTAGAAGATTGCAGAATGAGCTGGAGAATGAAGAATAACCCTCAAACACACATCTGGGATTGAATTATCAATATTTGCAAATAAGAGCATTTACATATTTTTGTTGAAGGTTATAAAGCAAAAATTAGACACTTGTATACTTGTTTAATTGTGCCTGCTAATCTTTTAACATGTTGCTAAGGTTACACAGGTTGCTTAGCAACTTTGTGGTAATCATATCATTTTAGAACAGTGATTCAATTTAAAGGATTATCCACAACAAGTTTTGCGTGGATTATGCCGCCTCTACAACATAACAACCGGTATTTAAATGAAAAGTATTTGTCAGAAACATCTTTGTAATCTGGTGGAGAAAAACATCATGTTGTGAGTTTAATAATTTACAATGCTGATGAGACGGTGCAGTTCTCTGTAAAATAATTTACTTCAATCAGACTAAAAGAAATCTCCATGGTGTAAAAAGAAATGGACAACTTCCAACCGACCAACACAGAGGATTCACCCGGACCCTGATACAATAGAAAATGAATTATTTAGTCAGGAGTCTGGGTTGGTAGCAGACCAGCTGTGCTGGACAGCTGCCAGGTTTCAATGAGTGCAGAGCGGGGTTTTGCAAAACTTCACTGCCTTTAAAAGAATATCTGACCTCAAGCTCTCTCACATTGGTCGAACTGTGATGCTCAGAGCCTTCTGGGAGGAACTGATTTTGTGATGAAGTGTTGTAGTGGAGTCTTGCGGTGTAGCGGATGTCCTTCAACCCGCCTCGCCTGCTTTGGTCCGAAAGCCTCCAGAGAACGGGTGTGAAATGTTTTCGCTCCGCCGTGGGTTGCGTGCGGAGGCGGAGAAAGCGATAGCAAAAACAGAAAAAAATTTAAATTGTTCTCACATTTATTGTGGCCGCATTGCATCACCGTTTACTGGAGCTACAGTGGGAGCTGACATCGGTCTCTATGGTGCCTTCAACAATAGATGTTTCCCTGTATAATTATTTAATATCATCAAAATGGTGGCTCTTGAAAGAAGCACTTGATGTTTAATTCTCTGGTCGCGTCAGAAAGTGGCACAGCGAAATTCATCGGTGCATCTTCACGAAATAGTGGCTACTCCATGGGCTTGCTGGGGAACTAACCACTAACATGCTAGCAAACCAGGAACATGTTAGCGCTAGTCAGTCACAATAGCTAATGCTTTTGTGCTGTTTACTCCCCCCTGGTATGTTTTGGGACACACGAGTAAGAGATGATGTACAGCAAGCTGCTCATTGTTGTGAAATAAACCCAGACAGGGCGAAGCGGAGGGGTCTTGCATCGCCCTGAAACACACACTTCCCGCTAGCTGTACATTATCCTGCATATTTACACGGCTACTTACTTAAGAAATCAATAATTGGACACAAGAACAATCCGCCAGAGTCTGACATCAGAACTGCACCCAAAACATTGGTCTGTAATACATAGCAATGCTCTGTTATACATAGCAACGGTCTGTTATACATAGCAACGGTCTGTTATACATAGCAAGGGTCTGTTATACATAGCAACTGTCTGTTAAACATAGCAACGGTCCACTATAAAGAAATAACAGACCGTAGAACACTGTGATTGACCAATCAGAATCAAGTATTCAACAAAGCCGTGTAATAAGGGACAATTAATTAACACAGTATGTTCAACAAGCGTATTCGGACCATCGACTCTCAGAACTGTCCAAAACACGACGTCTCTTTTGTGGAGCAGTTTCAGACACAGGAGGTTCAATAACACACAGCTAAAAAAGCTACGATAATGTTAGCTTCCTCCAGTTTGGGCTCTCAGCAAAAAATCAGCAGAGCATTGAAATACATTTTTCACACAGAGAAACTTGAGACTTTTCTCTGTGTGTGAGGGAAAGAAGCTTTTAAATAATGCAACTTTTGTCTGGGATGTCATGATGCAGGCTGTTCTCATACACCGTTTGCAGCTATACCTACCTAAAGCAATGCATTCGTATATATATCCCACAAAATCATTTCGTATGTAATCATGTGATTGTGAACCAGGAAGTATGAAGAGGGACAAAAACCGCGTAGGGAGGAGATCCGGGTCGACGGGTGGGAGAAAAAACACCGGACGTTCGCTCAGGGCACCGTTGCTTGTACCCGTGAAACCAGAAGCCAACGCTGATTTATTTGTCACGTAATTTACATATTGAAGTCACGCCACTTGCAGAGTTATTTTAACCCACGTACTTTTGTTGCCTAAACCTAACCAAGTTGTTTCCTGTGAAGACGGAAGTATATTTTGAAAAGACTGGAGCAGAAATTGACACGTGCGTCACATGTTGCTGGACATTCATAAGATATCATAGGAACCATTGTATGAGGGGGATTCTCAATAATTCAGAGGGCTCACAGTTGCAGAGGGGCTCTGGTATTTTGAGTTGGTTTGGAAGACTCAAACCAAACATCTAAAGATTTATTGAAGAGTTGGCTGGAAATATTTCGGCATGACATGCTGTTATCAACATTGGTCACAAGAGTAAAATAAAAACATACAATACAACGCATTTGCAATGTCTCATCCTCATGTCATGTCTTTTCTTTTCCTGTTTTGTCCCTAAACACAATCCTATGAAGCAGAAATGCCATAAAAATTGCCTTAAAAACAGAGAGACCAGTATTCCCTTGGACTCTCTTCAAGGGTTGAGTGAAACGTCACCCAAATGAAGAATGGCAGCGATATCCAGCCAGAGGACAGCTTCCTCACTCTCCCTGTTTTTCTGAGCTCAATAAATCAGCTCAAGGTTCCTCAGTGATCCTCTGTGTGGCAGTGGAGGGGGATTTATCATTCTCAGATAAAGGCTCGGTCCTCGTCAACGTTCGCTTTCACCCTCGGCTGGGAATTTATGAGAACTGGTGGCATTGTGTGTGCAGCCCACCTAGTTACACAACAGAGTGCAAAGGGCTGCACAACAAGACAATCCATTGTGTTCACGCTATTAATTTGTACCCCGAGGATGTCGTTCAGACACGACACAAAATGGTGCTGCGTACAGTCATTTGCAAAAGTGTAAAAGAATCCGCGGCAAAGGGACAACTGGTGTCACGGCGGTGTACAGCAGCTCTCTCAGTTTCTCATTATGTTTACATCTTTCAAAGAGCTGCAGAGTCTTAATTTACCAGGAACACACTGGAGGACAAATGGTCCCACTGTATTATTAAATGATCTTATTTGATTACTGAGTGCAAACAATAATTCACATTTTTCATGACTCGTATCACACAGAGTCACGGGATGTAAGGCATTACCAGTATGGAAATACCACTGTTGATTTTATGTATTAAAAACAATATAGCTTTAACTGGTTTCACATCCAGACATCTTTAACACTGGTAAACTGGTAAATCATTATACAACTTCAAGCTTCATTCGAGCTTCACCTCATCTTCCAGTTACATGTTATCTGCAGTACAAATAAACGTCATCTTGACATGTACAATTACATAATTACGGCTGTTAGAGCAACACAATTAGCCTCTGCTAATATTATTACAGCATACAGTCCAATACATAAAGAGTGAATTCCATTTTGCAAAATGCAAAGACAGTCAAATTTATGAAGAAATACCTGTCCATCTTTTATTGGGGCTTGTAAACTGAATTAATTGAAGGGGGTGAAAAGAAGAGGATAGAGCAAGTGTAGCAATAGACAACTTTTAAGCACAAAACTTTCTTATTACGGTTTACGTCACAGAAATACAGAAGGATTTACTAGGGCTGGGACAATATACCTATCTCCCGATTCGATACTATCACAATACTTTGGTGCCGATTCGATATTACGATTTATTGCGATTTTTTTGTTAACTTTTTTAACACTACACCATGGGGAAAAGTTAAATCATACACTTCTAGGGACTTTTACTTTGGAAAATATCTAAATTAATTCAGTAAAAATGTTTGATTTTCAGCATGTATGTAGTCAGAGATGTCCTGGAGTCAAATATATCAGTCATTGTCAGGCATTATTTATTACATTTTTTTCCAGCCACCCAAAAATCAAAGAATAAAGACGTTTCCCTCACAAATGAGTGTTTTTTTCTTTTTAATTTATAAGGGACATGTAATGTTTTAAACTTCTGGTGAATATAATCCAATCAATATTTTAATTCTGACATTAAAAAATTAATTTCAAAATTGTAAAAAAAAAAAATCACGATACATAGGTGAATCGATTTTTCCCCACCCCAGGATTTACTAATGTTTTTTTATGGACTAATATGAAACATAACTGGTAAGCTAACTGCTCTTGGTGAAGTTTTATCAATTGATTGACAAATCTGTTAATATTCTACATTTTTCTGATCCACAAAAAGACCAAAACCAACAGTGAATTCATTCTATAAACAAGTAAGCCTGTGTTTCCAGAGCCGGATATATCTTGTAGTTATTTTGACTCAATCCCACATACACCCTCCTGCTGGCCCAAATACTCACTAGAGCACCAAATGTGGATTAATCCACCGCTGAAAATAGTCCCCAACAAATAAACTACTTACTCCTGTTTGAGTGACATTTGCTAAAAATTACAGCTGTTTTCAGAAATTAACGAGCATTTTTAATTGTTGTAATCAGACACATTGTTGTTTTTGGTCTTTTTGTGGGATTTGTTGACAATAATAAAAACATAGAATAACACCATCTCTGAAATAATGTAACTGCAGTTGACTTGTGACCCCAAGAATCTAAATTAAAAAGTTTAAATGTCTGTTGCTTGTGCTGGTGTCAATGCATTGAAAGAAAAGTGATGTGCTATTACAAAATTTGAATTTCAAGGAGATGATATAACCACCCCTCGCTAGCAGTGTGCTGTCACAAAAGTAATTACTGGCATGGAAGTGAAGCACATTAGTCATTACTCAAACTTTAGAAACTCATGAGTCATTTGTGCTTTTAGAGGTAATGATTAATGAATTTTAGGAGACTAAACATTCCCAAAATACATCCCAGACTTACAGCATGAAACCCCTCATTTAGAGAATTATTTGATTTTCCTTTATGTTGTTTTTTCTCTTCTAATAATGACGGATCATTTGCCACGGACCATCAAGCGTACGCTCCAACTGCCTCGGCGTCGTATCATGTGCTCTCGGTTTCTTGAAAAGAAAGACATTCCCTGCTCATTAGCTGATATCCTGAGGCACAGCTGTCTCTATTTTTTGCTTGTGAAGCTTTTGTTGTTGACCTCCGGGTGCTTTAGCCACCCCTCTCTTTTTACTCTCCTCTCATTCCTCCTCTCCGTCTCACACACTCGGTTCATCACTCGATTCCCCTTGATCGCCTCTGGGCAGACAGTGGATCTTTTTGTATCCTCCATAACGGTCTGTTTATGGCGCCGCATATTCAACGTTTGACGCTGTTTCCTTATTAGATAATGCTGGTAATGATGATAGAGGGAATACAATAGCTGCATTAACCACGTAGGTGTTGTGTTTTCAGGCTGTAGCCTATGGCAAACCGTTTTAACACATAATAGCTAAGCTTGACTATCCGGAGTTAACATTAGAGATATCTAAAATTGCATTTTGACTAGTCAGAATTCTTAATCAAGATATCTATAACGTCATTCTGACTAGTCAAAACGACAGTTAAAGATATCTGTAATTCAGCTCTATCCTAAAGAACAGTTACAGATATCTAGAGCTTCATTGTGAGGTTGCAAGGCTTCCCATTGGATATCGGCCCAACAAAGCATCTGAACAGTGTTAGCAGAAGAAGCTTTTGCTAACTTGGATAGTTCGGTAAAGTTGGAGAGATATTCACAGATTCAAACTTCCCAGATCAACAAGGCAAAAGTGAGCATGGCTCACATACCCCCCAAGGTTTTGCCCTTTTGGAACTAAAGGAATTAGTCTATTGAGCACAATCTAGCTTGTTATTAGCTCACCTTCCTCAGGATAAAGTCAGTAGAAGACAAATATGGTCTGTCTTGTAACTACTTCATTACTCGCTTGTATTTCAACACCTGGATTCTGGGTCCACGGTGGACTTCTAACCCCCAAAAGGCACAACTAGACCACACTGTCAACCATCAGACCAAATTTGAAGTTCCTAAGTTAAATAGTTTCCGAGTTCTGCTCTCCAAACGAAAGTGTGACACGCGAATGGACGGACAGGACGGACATGTGGAGCGCTATATACCCACGACTACGTTGTCGCGGGGGTATAAAATTACATTTTAACTATCCCTAACCACAGTTTGAGATATCTGCAACGTCATTCTGACTAGTCACTTTTAAATTTTACATATCTAAAAAGGACAACGTAGATATCTTCAATGGAGGGGAATTAAAGATAACTTGAACTGGAATTCTGACTAATCAGAATTAAATAGTAGATATCTGAAACTAGAATTACGACTAGTCATAATTCAGTTGCGGATATCTGCAACTGAATTGTGGATATCTGTAATGAGAAACCCCATACACATGAATGTGCAAAAGCAGTTTGAATCGTACTAGTCAAAAAAGAATTACGGACATCTTGAATTAGAGTTTTGACTGGGCAAAATGACGTTGCAGATATCTCTAATGCTAGTCTAGCTGTTAAATGTGAAAACGGCTTGCCATAGCAGCCACGTATTAGCTTCCTAGGTTTGATGTATTTTGCCAACATTTGACACAACCAATAACGCTACTATATATAAGGCCACAGGGGGAAAAAAAACCCAATCTCCTAGGAGCACTGAGCATTTCATCCGGGACGTGTGATCATTGCTGTCATTACTCTCTCTCTCTCTCTCTGCTCCGGTTCGGTCAGCTTCATTTTCCATCCTGCTCTTATTGTTATGACAATGGGGTTTTTGTTTTTCGCTGACTCAGGTTACTCTCTGCCTCATTGAGTCATATCTGCTGAGCCACCGGCGGGCCGCAGGACCTCGCACCACGTCTCATGATCAAAGGGGCTTGACCATCAGCGAAACAGCAACTTCGGCCCAACTCCAGCGGGCTGACATAAGGTGGCGAGATGTGTTTAAACTTGTACTGACACTTCTGTGAGCGAGGATAAGGCAGGTAAGCTGTATGCATAAAAATCTGACATTTTATTTTTCCTCCCCCATACTCAAATCTCTCCCGTCACAGCTCCGGGGCCTCTGAGGTTTCGCTTTGTATGCCGTTCGTTCTCTTAATTAACTTCAGTTTTAACGCTACATGACAGTTCAGTCAAAATTTCAACTCGAGTCTGACGTGAATTCTCCGAGGTGAAACAAAATCTGCTTGCTCAACAGGTACAGCAGTCAACATAAAACATGCTAAACATCCCCATCAGGATATGACAGATACGGCTCTTGTTCACATGGAGCTGTGCCGTATGACGTTAACCCCTCGCCCACATTCATGGAACGTAATATTAACCTAAAGGCATGAAACATAACAGATGTTAAATAAGTCCATGGTGACATTTGATCTGTTTTAAAAAGGCTCTTTTTTTCATGGGAACTGTGATGATGACGAACACTCATTTACATTTACAGTCCTGATGGTGAAACTACATAAACTCACCCAAACACAGCAGCTAAAGGTTTCTACGCTGCCCCTCTCTGTAGTTCATCTGGAGTACTTTGCTCAAGGGCATTTCGACAGTGTGAACTTCCCTGATTTTCCCATCCAGAGATATAAAGTGAAAGAACACTCGCAGCCTATAACAGGTGTAGCAGTTGGCCAGGAGCGCTATATGTTATGTAAGCTGTAATCCAAGGAATTTAATGCACAGTGAAGACGCAAACAACCAGCTCAGACTGCGGTGTCTTAAAATATGAGCTCTCACATACTTTTGTTGAACATGTTGGAAAATGAAAAGGTTATGAAGAAGGAGTTCGCTGTTCCTGAGCTTGTTTACTGTTTCAGGGTGAACTCAGTATCACAGTATTAGTAGGAGAGGATTTCTGACAGGAAACATGTGCAAAAATCATGTATTATTGTTCAAAAACAATAGTATTATATTGCACAGCCTTAGTTTTAGCATGTTACCAGAGTTACATAGGTTAGCTATGAAATGTGTATTATTAAATTAATTAATTTAGAATCTATTAAACTTAAGCTACAGTACACTATGCAGCCCGGTCACAAGGCAAAATGCGTGCAAGAAGAACGCCGTTCTTGCTTAAAGCGTGTCATTTTCACGCCATGTAGTCTGTACTGACTGCAATGTAATGATGATAGAATAAAACAGTAGAAAGACTTATGATTGGGCGGTAGGGGAGGTGGATGTGTCCAACAAACACAGGACTTTCAACCAGAAGACCAGTGTTTGAGACCGGTGTTTTGTGTTTTAAGTTACATTAGTGACATGTTTTGTAGTGACATTTGTCACGTGTTTTCCGGAGCGATGTTACGTTGTTTACATACGTATTTTACTTAGTTTACGTACTTATTTTAAGCCCAACCATGATGTTTTTCCTAAACCTAAGTGGTTTTGTTGCCCCTCCTGCTGGTACTGCACCTTAATATACGCATGTAATATTCACGCCTCAGCGAGGTAAAACGTGACACAGCAAAATTGAATTACACCCAGTCCTCATAATTCTGGTGTACTGGTGTAAATTTGTTATGTTTTTAATAGGTTATAAAGTCAAATTGATCTGGAAAAAGTTGGTGTTGACAGATGTGGAAGTGTGCTGTCTCTACTTTACCTTCTCTGGGATTTGAACCAGCAACCTTCTACGAGCTAAAAACACACCGTTCTCACCTTCATGTTACTTCTGCCCTTATAAAATGACTCAATGCTATTTGTAGCTCCGTTCATACCCACTGTCAGCCACAGTAAATGGGAATGTATTGGCCTGGGGATGATGAGGGCATATAAAGGGGATAGTG
>CAKALU010063444.1:0-11111 GCA_916700995.1 Hozukius guyotensis | reverse complement strand
AGCCCAACCATGATGTTTTTCCTAAACCTAAGTGGTTTTGTTGCCTGAACCTCAGTGAGTGGTTTTGTTGCCCCTCCTGCTGGTACTGCACCTTAATATGCGCATGTAATATTCACGCCTCAGCGAGGCAAAACGTGACACAACAAAATTGAATTACACCCAGTCCTCATAATTCCTATAAAGCAAGTATAAATGCACTATAAGTTATAGACAGTATGTTACAGCCACATATTCCTGATACTATGAATACTATGCAATTCTGTAGGTAATAAAAAAAATGTCAATGGTGATGACACCCAGCCCATAATGGCTGCATCATATAATTACAGATCTTTGGTACACAGTATCCTGATACTCATCAGAGGTGCAAGTACCAACTAATATTTTAAGGCCACGGAAAATGCAGACAATAGGTGTATATTAGATGTATATGTGGAATAATGTTCTGAAACTATTAGACAAGTTGAGACAAGATCATTAATCTACAAAATTTTCGATAACATAACTGATTGATAAGACTGGGCCATATTGGAGGCATTTCCGATACTGGTATCGGTATTAGAACAACTCTAGTTTTGGGGTGTTGGTCCCCTCAGGCTCTGGAGACTTATAATTTACAAATTTGTTATGTTTTTAATAGGTTATAAAGTCAAATTGATCTGGAAAAAGTTGGTGTTGACAGATGTGGAAGTGTTCTCTCTCTACTTTACCTTCTCTGGGATTTGAACCAGCAACCTTCTACGAGCAAAACACACACCGTTCTCACCTTCATGTTACTTCTGCCCTCATAAAATGACTCAATGCTATTCATAGCTCCGTTCATACCCACTGTCAGCTACAGTAAATGGGAATGTATTGGCCTGGGGATGATGAGGGCATATAAAGGGGATAGTGAGGAGGGAGGGGGGGGGCGGGGGTTGTGGGGAGGGCAGACCTGACTCAGCTCAACGGGTCGTCACTGACTCAGACTCCTGGAAGTGGGTCAAAAGCACACACCTCCACCCTGGACCATGCAGACAGTCAGAGCCTATTAATTCAGAACCGTAAATGAGCAAAGCGCCATATGACTCGCAAATTATCATAATATGTAAATTGAAATCAAGTAATTATGGAAGGCCGTAGAGGTACAGCATTTAAGGCCCGGTTTTGCCTTAAGTATCGACATTAGCTCAGTACCGCGTGCCCCCCAGCACATGATAATAATAATGATAAATAATTCTCCCCCCGGTAGCTGAAAATACTCCTCCTCCGGCAATTCTAAAACAGGTAACAGACTCAGCTGTTAATCCTCTAAATGTGAGGAAGAAATGCTTATACATATTCATGCATATTAATGCAATGCTGCAACCCAACCTGACAGGGGAGCTTATTAAATTCTGGTTCTTTAAAACCACCATGACATTCAGGAGTCTAAATCCTGTCCTAACCTTGTTAGCTTGTGTAAATAACAACGGTGTGGGGGAATCGCAACACTGCGCGCCCCTCGACACCAGCAGCCAAATGAAGATGTGTTTTGGCATTTTCACCCGGGACAATCAGGCAAAACACAACAGGGAGGGTGTACTGGTTGTATGCATGAAAATCAGCCAGCTAATACTAATAATAAAAGTACCGCCGGCTCCTCTTAAGCAGAGCGGTAAACAGCAAAATGGTGATGGAACAGTAATAGTGTGAAAATAATACAAATGAATCCAACAAAAAAAAAAAAACATAGCTGCTTCAAACTGGACTTTTCTACTTTACAGACTCTCCTCTCCGTCCTGAAGCAGAGGCGACTGAAGCTGCTTCCCATTTCCTGATTTTGTGCCTCCTCGTCTCCTCGCTCCTCCGGCTTGTGACCCGGAAATCGATCTCAGCGCTCCATCTTGAAGGACGTCCCAAGTCCTAAATGCATCTCTAGGAGCGAGGAGGCTTGCTGGAGGAGCCATAAGCGAGGAGACACCGGTGTATCCTTTGCGGCAGTCTTTTACCGACCGACACGCCCCCTTATTAGATATCAGTTATTGATCGGGCGTTGCAGCTGATCGGACTGATCTTGTCAACATCACTGGAATTTCATACCGGAGTGAAGACAGAAAACAGATTAAACATTTTAGTTGTCTCATGATTCACAATCTAGTTAAAATCTAACTTTATTACGATACAATTAAAGTCAGAGAGAGAGGAGAGAGGAGAGAGGAGCGTCGGGTTTGATATGAGTTACATCATTTTAATTTTCCCTGAAACATTTATCCTAATAAATCATTTTCAGTGTTCAAAAGACACCATAATCATATTCTGGGTTATTAAATAATGAATTCACAATCACAATATCAATAAATACGGGACGCAAATAAAGAATAAATAATATAAAGGCATTGTGCCAGTGGAAATGGTTCCTGAGCCTCTAAGCAGGACTCGGTCCACAGTATAAATACAGACTGCAGCTGGTATTCATGTGCAGGTGTTTGTTAAACAGGCTACAGAGAGAAGACACTGCTGCTCTGCCACTGATAATAAATGTGTGTCTTTAATAGTATTAGTACAGTTCAGACATAAGCAGACAGACAGCTGATCCAGATGTGGTCAGCTGACGCTTTCATGTCGCTTCACGTGCATGACGCTTCAGAGGAAAAGACGTCTCATTTCTCTAAAAACATATTTCCTTGCTTCCTCTGTCCTCGCATCTCTTCCTCGCCTCCTCTGCTCACATCTCAGGTGGGAGGGACTAAGATGCGAGGAGAGGAGTCGAGGAAAGGAATCCAGGAGGTACAAGGAGGAGGTAATGGGAAAGGCCTTGAGTTTTCTTGGCAATCAAAGTTTCAAGGACCTGTAGAGTCACAGCTGCTCAGAGTCAATGGACATTAAAGTGCAGCTCTGTGTCCCATCGGTGTAAACTATGTTATCAGGCAGCATACACAAAGGCCCTGATTCTGAACCTAATAACGTATAATAACAGCCTTGTAATGAGGAGGCTCTTCCTGAGGGCACTTCATAAATTATGCAAATCTGCAGAGGAATAAAGTGCCAAAGCTTAATTGAGATAGTGTGAGGTCGAGAGGGACCAGGGAACATCGCAGGCCCCCATTTCACTTTCATCCCACAGATGCCAGAGAAGCTTCTGTAGACGTCTCTAAAGCAGCAAATAATGAAAGGAGAAAGAAAGAAACCGGAGCTAAACATGAACTCTCGTGATTATTTTTCAAAGTGCTTGCCTTTGACAAGTTGCTGGTGTTTATTAATTCATTTCTTTATGTTTTGAAGTTTGGTCAACAGGTCGAAAAAATGTGCAAAGAAAGCTGATGGCGCACGTTGAGGTGAGTCAAACAAAAGAGCCAAATAAATCAGGCTGTAGCGAGTGCTCGGAGCAAAGTAACAAACACAAGACATTCTTCTGCTGCACAAGGTCAAAAGGCTTTGCAGAGCCTGTAGGGGATCTATTGTACACTTTCAAATCTCTGCGTTCCTTCATCAGAGGCTCTGAAATCCAAACAGAGTCAATGAGCACTCGAGGGGTCCCTCACAAGTAGAACCGTTTATAGTTCCCTTACACTTTACACAGCAAAATGGCTCCAAGCAACTCTTAAATAACGCCGAGCTAAATCCAATATATTTCAAGAGCAATTATGTAACTCAAAATGCTACAAGAGAAACATGAACACTTGAGGGTATAATACTGGATTAGAAGGTTCAAATTAGAGGTCTTCAAATTAGACATTAGAGACCAGACCCGGGACCAAGGTTGGTCCAAATTATATTCAGTCCAATAAGACAAGGTAATCCTTTATTCGTCCCACAGCGGGGACTATTGCAGCGTTACAGCAGCAAAGTGCAACAACAAGAGGCATCAGTACAACTAGAATTACCGCCTCGCAGTTGTACGCCTCCGCTAAACAGTCACGTTGCAGTTTACATGCAAAATGTCTCCACTTCATCATTTTATCATATTAGACATTTGTGTGAAATTGTCATAATTCAGACATGAATTCTTAACATATGTCCAAAAACATGTTTTGTGAGGTCACAGTGAGCTTTGACCACCAAATTCTAATCAGTTCATCCTTGAAATCATGATTTGTCATGATGATAAGGTCTCATCATGATAAAATATTAAGTCTGCATCATCAAGTATGTGTGCACATACAAGGAATTTGAATATTTTTTTTGCAATCTCTCATCTAGAAATGTAAGTCTCTTCACAATCAAAAATAAGACTTTTTAAGGCATTTTGCTGCCTTAAACCACTTAAAATTAACAACAGAATGTAAGGCTTTATAATATTGTTTAAGGACTCGCAGTTACCCTGAATCTGGTCTGGTAGAGTCACGTATTGCTGCAGGTCTCGGGTCTGTGTGTCAATATGTCTAATACCCGAATGGATCAGAGTGGACTCACTATCAGCTCTGATCACATGGTGCGTCATTATCATCCCAACGGAGGTTTTTAGAGGGTCCGTCTGGGATTGGGTTAAAATATGAAGTAGTTAACTGTTTTACTAAATAAAAAAAAAACACTTCACATTGTAGATAGAGGGGAATAACATTGTGGCCAATTACCAATTAGGTAATGGGCAGTAAAAACACTAAAGAAAAGACATTTCTTAATCTATATCTATATTCTGGTGGTGCTTACTGAGAGCCTGTGTGGTCATTTTTTAAAACAGTTTATTGTGATTTTATTTTTCATTGACTAATTAAACTCAAGCCTCTACTGCTTTTAAAAAGTTTTAATTAACTGATCTACAGTAATGTAAGCCACAAACAAAAGGTTTCCCATGTCTGGGACCATTTTCAGCTGTGAATGAATACACGTTTGGTGAGGAAGCGAGTATTTAAAGGTTCTCAATACAATATTCAGAGGAGAGGAATTGCCTACATACGGCTCTCAACATGGCGACGGCTGAGCTGGCGGCTAAAAGCTAACGGTACTAACAGCACGAACAGTGAAAACAAATACAACAGTGCTGACAGAGCTAACAGTGAAATTCTGGTAGGGGAACCGGAGGGTGGGCGTTAAGCTTCCACGACAACGCCTTCGGTTAGGATGGCTTTATCAGCTGTAACCGCCATATGAGAGCAGTGCAGAGCGGCGGCCGTGAGCTAGCCAGTGGGGCACGCTCACATACTGGCTACGTAAACAAAGCAAAAAGAAGCTCTGATTACAACACACACAGAGGGAGAGATACTTCATTCTCTGCTCAGGTAGACATAACTCCTCTATATCTTTACATTGCAAATAGTTGTTTGCTGCTATATTAATGCTCTGGATATCGTACAGAGAGAATAGTTGTTAATAATTCATTGTTGGCTTTTGTCTTTTCATGGTATTTGTTGACAATAAGATAACATATAGGATATCAGATGTAGCCTTTAAAAGCGGATTTGGTAGCACTGTCTATATAAGTGCCTAAAATCACCACTAAAGTCACTGTTGTTGCTATTGTAATCCCCGGGGGCGCATGTTTCCTTCAGGATCCTTTTGGTAAAGGCTTCATGAACTCTGACTGAACTTCCACTACCTCTTTCATACAAAGCTTCATCACTGCACCTTTTATTTTTTGCTGTGAGGCGTCCTCAGGCCTTTGCTCGCTCCCTTTGGATTCATACAAAAAAACTTGCGATGAACCTTTGAAATGTCAAATCAAGACGTATCTGCTGTGATGGTATCTACAAATGAAACGCAATAATTGTCCCAGTGGCTCGAGAATCATTACGGGGGTTTAACTGTTCATAATTCACACACTATAATTGCATTTTGCAGGGGGGCTTTGCTTTCATTACTCCTGTTAAAGCCACATTCGACATGCCTGTGGAACAGAAAAGGATTTGTACAACTTCACAATGAAAAGGATATTAACTATTCAGTGGATTTGATGGCTGTTACGCTGTAATGAGCCCAATTTTAGTGGGCAAATTGACAGCAGAAGCATTACATCTGTACCAGGCCCGTGTAAATTAATACCGACGGTTCTCAGGACAATATATTGTTGTATAATGTGACACCTTGTTGAGCAGCGAATTAGCTACTCACCAAGAATCTCACAACAAGCATCCTCGCTTCCATTGAGACATTCAGCTGCGCAGAACCCCATTTTGGGTCGCGAGAAATAATCAGTTGTTTATTTATTGAGACTTATAAACGAATAAACAAAAAAGCGGTACTGTAGAGTCCAGGAAGCAAAGGAATCCCTACCTTCAGGGCCCACTTGAAGTCGGCCTAATAGTGGTTTACATCAAAGCTAATCTAGCAAACAGCCGGTCGCTGAAAGCTAACCAGAGCAGAGACCTCTCAGCAAAAATCCTCCGCTGCAGAGTCTGAAAAACGCTGACTTACAGTACATTTAACAGTTATTTAGCACGGCAAGTTGACTAAGAACACAGTCTAATTTACTGTATTATGGCCTGAGGGAGAAACACACACACACACACACTCACACACAGAGCTGGGAACTGCGTAGTGTTACACAAATATTGTACTGTTAGCCACCAAGCAGTTTTAGGAGAGGGCAAGATTTTTGTGCTTTTCTTGACTTTACAGCTAGATTTTTAAAAGAGGACTGGAAGGTGCACTGGGGTTTTTGTTCAAACACACGCTGGCCAGAAAGTGAGTTTTTTAAAGACATAATTTGGTGGTTACAGGACATAGAACAGGAAGTGTTAATCAATAACCCATCAAGACTGTCTCAGACTGACTTGGTCTCGTCTGTTTGGTTCAAAGTGGTCACAATGAAGAACTAAAGGAAAAAACACTATTCTCTTCAGTTTGTTCTAGAGAGGTGACATCAAGTACTCAAGGAGGAAAGGGCAATACATGGAGAAACATGTTCCCTTTAAAGCAACCTTGGCATAAACTTTACAGAACAAGACTTAAGGTACAGACACTCCAACCCGACATCAAAGAACTAGCGGCGACAAAGGCCACCAGTTGCATCGCCTCACGTCCCCTTTGTCTTGGCCAATAAGCTGCACTCAAACACACCACAAAGACTACAGGTGATGTCCAACTACCACGTACGATCTGCCCCAGTACAGTCCTTTTATGCAGCGAGCCACTCAACATACTGCTCAAAGACTGAATTTTTAGGTATTAGCATTGTTACAAATGTTAATGGGATTTTGAGGTTCTCTTGCTTCTGGAACAGAACCAGGAAGTTTCACTTTGGCTCTTTATAATGTTTATCATGCTACTCATCTTAGTTTATTGTGTTATCATGCTAACATTTGCTAATTAGCTAATTAGCAATCAAGACAAAGTACAACTGCAGCTGATGGGATGTCATTAGTATTGGTACTGATGATGGCCCAAGATGAAAAGTCAAACAATCACCAAAGTCAGTAGGATTCATCCTCTGGGGATCATTAACATCGGTACCAAATTTCATGCCAATCCATCCGAAGGTTGTTGAGATATTTCAGTCTGGACCAAAGTGGTGGCCTAACCAACAGAACTGCATCCATAGAGCCACACTGCTAGTCCAAACTCTCTATCATCTTATGGTATACAGTATATAGTCAGGTGTTTTTCTTTTACTGACACGGTGGTTGGATTCAAAAACAAAGGTCCAGAAAGGTGGCCAGTAAAGTTGTGCTGTATAGTCGATGACAAGCGAAGTCTGAACAGCCCTGCAGACCGCTGCAGTGCAACCCAGACAAGTGTGGCCAAGGCCCTGTAATGAAATAAGAGCTTTTACTAGGAGCTGAGACAGTTTCTCATCCATATATTTCTTTCCTTTTGTGCTACCTTGTATAAATTGTAGAGCAAAGTGATGGTGATAGCTAGAGTCTTTGAAAATATACTCCTGGGGGTATTACTTGGAGAATAAAAGAAAACGGTCATATATTGTAAAAGAGGATGTTCGTATTAAACACCTTTTCTCTCATTTTTTGGCATATCGATATATACAGCTGAAGGACTTCTTTCTGGTTCTGTAGAGAGTATGGACCAAGGTTTATGCAATGTCACTGTCACTTAACGGGTTTGTTGTTAGTCAAATGGCTTACGTTTATGTGAGAAAAATGTTTTGATCTCCGTTTTCAGCCATTTTAAATTTGTGGTCAATGCGCTGACGTGTAATCTAACACCTTCAGATTATAATGTGGTAACCTGCAACATCTTCCAGTACTTCCTGTGCTTCATGAAAATACTGTGCTGGCGAACTACGAAGCCTGACTGTTCTCAGATACATTAGACACCTCATTAGGCACAAACAGCTGTGGGTGGCTTCAGCTACACAACGCTGCTGAGGCAAATTTATACATTTATAACAGTAAACAAGGCCTCTCAGTAAAGCTACTGTTGTAGAAAGATATTGTTATTGAATCAGACGTGTTGCTACTTCATCACAGCGGCAACCAGGCCGGCACTCAGCTCGTTCAACAGGTTGGTATCAAAACTTCTTAGAGTTGAGCTTCACATATAAGAGAGCTCAACACTTTGAATTAGGCAAGCTTCAGATGTGACTTGTGAAAGAGATTAAAGGATTTTACGCGTCAAGATCAGTTTATTAGGCATGAGGAGTACTACTTCTGTGCTTTGGATTGTACCCTCGTTTGTACGTTGCTTTGGACAAAAGCATCTGCCAAATGAACTAATGTCGAACTGTATTCACTAGCATTCAATCTTTAGATATACAACCATGGATGTATAAAGAGAACCGGATACAGCGTTGGAGGCGGGGCCCCGTTCATTCCTATGAAAGTTGCTCAGTGGCGCATGAAGCCAAAATGGCTCGACAATCCGAGTGGAAAAAGTACCCGGATATGTTGGCGATCTTTTGCATCCATTGGACCCATGGAGCAGGCGCAGTAGGGTCAGCTCGGTCACATGGCTCGGTCATGGGGTCACAGCCGTCACACTGTCGTCACGGCTTGCTTTCTCCGCCTCCCAGCCATCGCTCCAGCCTCGGTCTGGGTCTCATTCACATGAACGGAGGAAGGGAAAAAACTCTGGATTTGGCTATTAGTGCGTTTTACAGCCTTTAGGACCTAATGATTTAAATAAGGGCTATTAGAGTGTTTGTACTGGGAAGTTGATTCACTGCAAAAAAAATTATACGCTGAGTTACAGACGTCTGTTTCCCAATGTAAGTCTATGGGAAAAAGTATTTTAGGGTCAAATAGCATCATGTGACGGTCACAGAAGTTGTAGTACCGCCATTTGGCCACTACGAAAATTGGCATCAACGACCAGCGCTATTCCTGGGGGCTTGGTACACACTGCTAAAAGAATGTGTGCGGCTCAGACCACCTCTGAATGTGGTCTGAACAATGCGTCCTCAATGCATCTTGAATGCAACCTGTACTTAGAGCTGTCCACTTGTGATTGTTAATGCCGGGTCTGAACAGGGCCTGTGTGTCGTTCTAGAAGGCAAACAGCGTATTTTGTTGTTTAATGTGGAGGACTTGTTTTGGGAAATCCAATTGCGTATTCCCACTCTTTTTTCAGTGCAACATTCCCCGTCTTGTGAAGCTCCGGGTGTCTTCAGTCTACTTTGCTCTTCTGTGTGAACAAAGCCTTAATTGTCCTGATGTGATAAAATCCCCCATCTGGGATCTCCAATCAGCCTGAAATAAGCACAAAGTATTTGAACCTGCCTTTACCCAGGTCTGTTACTCCACAGAAAATTGTAACCCATGCTACCTGCTTTGAATCATTCTCCTTTGTTGTGTGAGGCCCAGATTTAGTGCGACATGGTCTGCCAGCCTATCAAGAAACCTGATCAGCACATCAGCGGCAATGCGTCAAGCTGTGCACCGCTCTCAGATGAAATCCTTACTTCTTTAAAAAAAAGACTACTTTTCTAGGAATTTTCCTTAAGAGTCTTATAAATTGGCATTTTTATACATTTATAAAACACGTCATGACACTTTGTTATCCTATAAATAAGTAAATAAAGCTTCACTTTCTGTGTAAACATGGAAATTCCCAGGACTGAAGTTCTGAGGTTTCCCCTTTAAAAACAGCAGCAGGGTTCTTTGTGTTTGTCACGACGAGGCCCCAACCTTTGTTAGGATGCCACATCAAGTGTTGGCAGCGTTCGTAGTTGCTGGGCAAGGCAGAGCCAATGAAGATGAATAAATCAATCAGGTGTCACACGCACATCAGTGGAACGCCCACGTACGCATCCAGCAGCCGTCAGCTCCATTTCCACACAGCTTCGGAGATTTGTTAACAGAACAGAGGCGGTTAAGATGATGCACATGTGGCCGTGCCTTTTTTTTAAAATTCCACGACCTTGTTCTGCAATTTAAAACAATGAATTCTTTTAACTATTCACCAGCAGATTTTGTGACACGTGGTATCCTTTAGAATCCGAATCAGAATGAACTTTATTGTCTTTATACTCAGGTACAATGAAATAGTAGGTTTTAAAGAACTTATGACCATGAAACATAATCAACATAGAAGACAGAAAACTAGTTATCTAGTTCTTTACAACAACATCCTGTTCACACATACAAACTCAAAGTTGCAGGCTCCATTTCGCCTCTCACGTGTCTGAAGCTTGTGGCCATGTTAATATAAACATAATATAAAGTACTCAGCTCTGATTGGACAGTTACTGTCACTATACTGGTGCACAATAAAGTACATCATTTGATGTGATGTTTTTCCAATAATTACTTTAAGTCCCAGTTGCTGATTTAAGTTCAATCATATTGAAATTATGCTTAAGAAGCGGACGAAAGTCACCGTGACGTCACCCATTGGTTTGTGGACTTCAGTTCAGTATTTTGTCTGTCGCTATCTTCGTGTTTTGCAACTAGAAGTGACACAAGAGGCTGGAGCTAAGTACAGACGAATGCTAAATTAAGATATTTTTAGGCGACCATCTTGTTTTTTTTCCCTCGCCATCTTGGTTTTTGTCCGTCACCATCTTGGTTTTTGTCCGTCGCCATCTTGGTTTTTGTCCATCACCATCTTGTTTTTTGTCTGTTGCCATCTTGGTTTTTGTCCGTTGCCATCTTGGTTTTTATCTGTCACCATCGTTGTTTTTGTCCGTTGCCATCTTGGTTTTTGTCCGTTGCCATCTTGGTTTTTGTCCATCACCATCGTGGTTTTTGTCCGTCGCCATCTTGGTTTTTGTCCGTCACCATCTTGGTTTTTGTCCGTTGCCATCTTGGTTTTTGTCC
>CAKALU010063439.1:0-12332 GCA_916700995.1 Hozukius guyotensis | reverse complement strand
TACCACACACAAATATACAAAAATATACACATCTATGTACATAAAACCATTTCCCAAATATAAAGCCTCTTAATAAATATATACACCCACCTAAATATCTTCATTAAATATCAATAAATATTACCCTTGAATAAATACATATAAAACAGTCCCACCGAACTCCCCTCTACCCACTTCCCACTGGTTTCGCCCTCCCGGAACTATTAATAGGGCGCGAGTCCCCGGGGATCTCTTTCACCCGCACACCTTGGGAAACGGAAACAGGCAGAGGTAAGTTAAGCATGTTATTGACTGTTTTAATGTTTATATATGTGAAGCAATCATCTTTCATCTACATTACCTTCCCTCACTACTGGGGTATAATTAGAAGTGTATTTTAATACGTCTTTTGGTGTTTTCCAGGAGAACGAGGAGGAGGAAGTGCCCCGCGTCACGGCTGCAAAACACCCTGTACACCAGACTCACCCCACTGAAATATATCAACAATAAATTCATTAATTAATTAATACCTCCGTGTGTTCATTTAACAACATGTATCATTAAGTGTATTCAATAACCCATATGTATAGTAATTATAGTTAAACATACTATATTACTCCAGTAACGGCGAGCCGTCGTTACACTGACGTTTGTGATGTGTTTTCCGTACTTATGTTACGTTGTTTACTTAGTTTATGTACTTATTCTAAGCCTAACCATGACGTTTTTCCTAAACCTAACTAAGTGGTTTTGTAGTCTAAACGTAACTGCGGACATTACTGTAGTTTTGTTGCGTGGCATACAAATGACATGCAAAAAGCCTAAAATGTGTCCTCATGACATGCAGCGTGCCCGTGTAATGTCATGCTATTTATATGCCTTCCTGTGAGACCGGGTTCTCAGTTCATATATTTGTTGTTCAAAATGAAATATCTTGACAATTATTTGATGGATTGCCGTGAAATCTTGTACAAGAATTCATGTCCCCCCCACAGGACTGAATCTTACCAAATCCTGATGATGAAACCGCTGCAATTTTTATTTATTTTCTTTCGAAACGTCAAGGCCCATATTTTTCAGGAATGATCTGTTTCAATTATTAGCAAGATTGTTGCAAGCTTGAATTAATTAATTGATTTACCTCTGCAAAAACATGTTGTGCTTTGTATGATGTGGTTAATAGGCTGTAAAAGAACACATTCAAGGGGTGAGGAACATAATCTTGGAATGAAGATAAGGTAAATGTAGTGCGTGCAGTGGGTGTAATTTGAAACAGAATAGCTGCGGGTAATAGAAAACAAAATGAACACTGCTGTACTGTATGCTGCGAGTTACACAATCAAATTATGTGAGGTTTAAGTCTGAAGATGTTAGAACAGTTATTTGCTATCATTGCTTCACCTCTGGTTTATTACTGCATTTCAAGCTTTAAATTAGATTTTAAGCTGTCAGTGTCACAGAGCTGTGCATGTTTTTCAAATGGAACATCTAAGGAAAGCTAACGCCACCAGGAATCAGTAGTAGAACCTAAGGCTGGGCGATATGTCTTATGAATAATATCTCAATGTTTTAAGGCTATATCGCAATATATGATATACTGTATATGGTGATATTTTCATATTTTCTCTAAAATAACATAACTGTTTGATTTAACACTTTGATGCGTATGATCATACCAGCGTGATCATTCTAGCAAACTGTAGTAAACAGTAGTAATCAAACTGTAGTAATATGATCTCTCTGAGGTGGTGTACTGTCATAATGAAATCATATTATTAATTAATTATTCACACAATTGAAATTACATTTTTCTCCAAAATACAGTTTGCAGGCAGTAGTTTTTTTTGTTTTGTTTTTTAATTATAATTCATTTTATTTTTAATTTAATAGTTATCCATTTTGTTTTATTTCTTTATTTATTATTGACAGACTGACTTATTGTATCTATATGAAATCAAATTCACTGAATATCTTGGTTGCTTTTATTTTGAAGCCAGTTCTTACACGCCAAAGCGAGTCTCATTCCGGCGGCTTAAAAAAAAATAACATGACAGGTAATATTTGTAGCCTACTCGATATTAGCGATATAGTCCTTTACTACATCCAACGTAGAACAAGCCTCAAGTATATTCGTTATATCACCCACCCCTAGTAGAACCAATAGAAAAAAAACATGAGATAAAAACTGAGGCTTAATATCCGTCTTGGTTCATTGACATTAATTTGCTACATGCGAGATGGGTGTAGGGGTTGAGGAGTTACTATTTAGAGATAAAAGAGTATTACTATCCCAGTGTAAGTAATTGGATGAGAGACTTACCATGAGATTTATAGCACTACTGCCACTTAAGCAACATCCCATTGCTTTTTTTAATATATTTTATTCATATTTGATAAGCCAAATTCATACCACCACTGTTATCAGAAGTTCAAGGGTATGACTCTTTCAAATTAAGTCTCGTATTAATTCCAATACGAGACAGTTGCACGTTTATATGTACTGGCATACAGCACTTAGAGAAATTGAGAGAGAGAAAGATTGTACGTTTTACACAAAGAGATGATCCACTCCCTTGTAACAATGTCAGCTGAGTGAGTGCTCATTGTTTTATTGTGTTTGTGAAGGTTGGCCAAGTCTTTAGAGAGACAAGATGAATAGTCCTACAAAAGAGACATGAATGGCATGACATTTAAGTCTGTTGTTCCACCTTGAAATATCTCCGCTATTTCCTCTTTCCACTCATCAAGTCTACAGTTTCAGTGTGTGTGTGTGTGTTTGTGTGTTGAATAATAATCTAGAACATATTCATTTTCAGGGCATAGAGCAGACCGACACACACACATCCTTGTTACTTTTTTGTGAGAAAAGGTCAAAGGTGGAGGTCAGGCCCACTGTCATTATACAATACAGGACTGCGTAATGAAATGTAGCTGTAGCCCTCCAGCCTCCACCTACTGTAACGATACATAATAAAGAAAAAGAACAAGCAGCAACCTCCGGTGCTGAGAAATGAAGCCAACGCAGAAGTTAAAAACTGCAGTTTCTCAAATTGCCACTTGAGGCTCTAAAAGCGAGTCAATCCCCATAGACCCCCGTGTTAAAATCCAAGACTTTACAGCAGAAAAAAACATATTTACAGCCTGGTGCAAAACAATTAGGCTTAAAGTTTGGCATAATAAGGGTGTGGCCACTTTGAGTGACAGGTGGGTGTTTTACCAGCTCGCTGTGTCCTCCGCTGCGTCACCCGGTCCCGCCTCAGCTCCACCAACGACCCACCTCTTTGCCCATTTTTGGATTAGCTGGGAGTTAGGCTGTGTAGTCGCTGCCAGCCGAAGCCACCCAATTTGAGCTTCACAACGGCTTTTCAGAAACCTATGGGTGACGTCATGGAGACTACGTCCATATTTTATACAGTCTATGAAGAAAACACATAACAATAGAAATAAAACGGAAAATTAATTTTGTGACTGTCATTTTTCACTTTTTTCTTACAATTTATAAACCAAACAATGAATCAAGAAAATAATCAGCAGATCAATTGATAATTAAAGTAATTGTTAGTTGTAGCTCACGACTGCAGAAAGAAATGATGAATTATCAACACATCATGAGGAGTAACATGCCTCACAGTCAGCATAATCCACATTATATGTGGATACTGCAGTCATAAACACAAACTAAAGATGCCACAACCAAAACACATCAGGCTCATATAATAGCCCTGTATATTGTACATGTATGGGTGTGTGTGTGTGTGGATTTGAATGTAGGACAGAAAATGATGGATTGACATTTTTACTCTTAATCTGTATCAAACTGATCAATATCCTTCTGCTGCTGCATTAATATTTGATGAAGATCAATCCATTTCTTCCTACTACCAACCAGCTTCACAGTTGCTTTTTGTGAAATATAGTACGCCCTGCAGTTGTCTATGTAAAGGTCTCACCTGTGGTGACCCAGGATTTTTTATCGCCTCTCTCTTATGTGAGTGATTGAGCTGCATTATTTGAAACAAGCTATTATTTCTACTCTGACGAGTTGCCTCTCTCTCCTGGTCCCATGAGGATCAGGATAATCATCTTCAGAAAGATTTATGATTTACATTTGAGACGTTTAATATGCTTTCAATGTCTGTTACCTCAAGTGTCCCATCTGTGTTAATTCGCATGGCATAAAATTTAATAATGTTTGTGCAGTTTACCGTAGCTAATTTAAGTACCAACAGCATATGGAGGGCTCAAAGCAACCTGAAGGTACCTGAAAGAAAGAAAGAAAGAAAGAAAGAAAGTAGGACTAAGAGAGAGAGAGCGAAATAAAGAAAGACAGAAAGTAAGCCTAAGAGAGAAAGAAAGAAAAAAATAAAGAAAGTAGGCCTAAGAGAGAGAGAAAGAAAGAAAAAGAAAAAAATGTATGTCATATAAAACGTACAAATTGTAAGTAATCATTGTGTAGTGAAAAATATGAGACACTAGCCGTATTTCCATTCACATATTTATATGCGCATTTAAAGTATTGCATTACAAAAGCTGTATGGAAACAGCAAAATTCGACAAAACTTATAATTGCAGGGGGAAAAAACGTATTCAATCTGGTGGTTGGGTATGTTTGGTATGTTTTTTTTGCCTGTGTCGAAAAAGAGTTAATGAACAATACTAGCTGACATGAAAGAACAATTAAAACTTGTCCATCTGAAACATCCTGAAGACCTCTCTCCATTTCGCTCTCGTAGATAGCTAGATGCATGGATGGTTAAAAGTTAGATGGCCAAGGCGACTTGTTCTGTTTCCGATTTCCTTTTACTTCTTCTACTGTGTCTACTGGCGGATTACAGCCATGCGTAGCCTTCAGCGCCACCTTCTGACCAGACCAGCCGTCATCTTCTTTAAGCTACGTGATTGGTCAGATTGTTTGAGTGTCAGAATTTACACGGTCCCTCGTTAAACCGAAACACCTGCATCATTGAGGAGCAGAAGTCTGAGGAGCAGGAGGAAGAAGTCCGCTAAAAGTTCAGCCAGTTCAACCAAAGACATCCAGTTTTTCCTCAACAAGTGCCAACTAATAACGACATTATGTGGCCCCTCGTCACCCTCCCCATAACAAGCTGTAGGCCTGCTGGTGAAAGACTCTTTTCTACTGTCAGTCGGATAAAAACTGGCATCAGGGCTTCATATCAGACTGAACTCTGTGTCCCTGCTCTCCTCTTAAAGAGACTATAATTAAGTCATTTCAGTGTTCATCGCCAAGCCCCGTCGTCTCCTGCTGTCATCATCACAAGTAATTGCTCATTTATTACATTTACTAGTGGCCTATTTCAATACTATTGTTAATTGGGTGTAGTTTTTGTTTGGTGTACAATTTTACTTTATTCTAATGTTGCTGCCAGCTGTGTGTGTGAATATGTGGCCGCTGTGCCAGCCAGGCTATGTTAAAGTGTATTTTTAAAGTTAAAGTGTATTTTTAATGCAGGTGCTCTATGATCCGTAGGCTTGATAAATGATGCTGTTGCGTCTGTCAGCTGTGTGTGTGAATATGTGGCTGCCGTGCCAGGCTATGAGATGCTGTCAAAGTTTGTCTTGTTGGATCAGAATCAGCTTGATTGGCCAGATATGAGAAGGCCTGCACATAGAGGCTACCAGGAATGTGACTCTGGTTATTTTGCTCTCATTGTACATATGGAAATAGAAATGCAGCTATAAACAAGGTCAGCAACTTATAATGTCTCAGGCTGTTTCTGTGAATTGTAAACAGCAATACAGCAGTGCAATGGTGCAGAGTGAAAATATATGCTGGAATAAATATTGAGTGATTAATGTAACAGGTTGTTTTATATACACGACGTAGAGTGGATGTGTACAGCATACATGTCAGGTGCCTGTAACACAAGAAAAAACAAAAATAAGAACATGCTCTTATAGGATACAAAGCAATATGATACGTAGAACAATCAGCACCAGTCAATACAAGGATATTTACAATGTGTGTCTTTGACCCTTGATGATGATGATGATGATAATGATGATGTATAAGGCTTCTATGATTAAACTGTGGTGCATTCAGGCAAGTATAGTTGTAATGGCCTCTTTTGGTTAACATGCATTTCAGAACATGTTAAGTAGATGTTTGGTCTTAGACGGGCTAGGCCCACCTGCCTACACCTCTGGTTCA
Source organism: Hozukius guyotensis (assembly GCA_916700995.1). Lineage (NCBI taxonomy): Eukaryota > Metazoa > Chordata > Actinopteri > Perciformes > Sebastidae > Hozukius > Hozukius guyotensis. The sequence continues at coordinate 6,184 of CAKALU010063439.1, read as the reverse complement.
AACTACTCTGTAGCTGAGTTTATTCGCTCCAGACCAGTTTGCATTTCTTTTTTTGCGACATTTCATAAGTTTGCTTAAAATTCACTTGACAGTTGAATGGAAACACGGCTAGTATGTAAATCTATTTATTCACACTTGCATAATATGATTTATTATTCACTCTTATAAATCCACATTCAGCAGCAAAAACACCGTGATAAGAAGTAAAAAGCCCCCTGAAAAACCCAGAGCAAGCTGGGTCATGACAAGTGGAAAGGAGTCATGTTCACATATCTGATTAGTAATGATACATGCTTTTGATTATTAACAAGTCGTTCTTTTCATGAATCCTCAATTCTGAATGGAAGATGATCGATACATCGATTATACAAGGCCTAATGAGCTGAGGACTTGTGACTCTTTTACAATATTTCACGTCTCCTGTCTGACAGTGTGTGTCTGTCCCTGTGTCTGTCCGCCCTACGACGTCCTGCACCTGTCTCTTGACTTGGCTCACTGTCGTCCAACTGTTGAACTTGCCAAGCTAATCTTCCCCTGGCAGGCTGGTGCTACGTCAGTGTTGTTTATATACTGTCAGTAGTGGGACCCAGTTCCAGAAAGCTTTGTTTTCTCTGAGGTCTCAGCATGCCAGCTGAGAGAATAAGAGCCCTGGCTGGGCTACCGTCAGCCACATGCCAGAAACAGGAGCACAGATGGGCTGTCTTTCCTTCTTTTCTCCTTGTCTCTATAGCTCACTCTTTTCCTCTCTATGTAGGGCTACTAAGAAGATCACTACTACCAACCCCAGTCATACTTTTCACATGAGCTGCAGACATGGTGCATTTAAATTTTCCACGCCCTATTTGGTGATTATCGCTGCTCCAACAGCTGCTCTTTCTTTGCCGGCTTTGTGGATGCACATATATGCGTTTGTATGTTGTGGTGATTTGCTTATGCAATTTGATTCTGACAAGTGAGGAATTAGTGTATATAAATCATTGATTGCGGCTGACACAAGGGCAGCGCAAGTGATGCAGCTGTAACGTCCACCAGAGATTTTGTGACCATGTTTGTGCTGTCGGGATGGTAGATTTGGTCTGAGGTCAGATTCAATATCCGAAACAAAATGCATGTCTAGCCAACTTGAACTCTCCTCTCCTTTTTTCACCTCAACTGCAGTTTCTCTACTCGAAACTTGATATTTGACAAGAGGATGAGCAGTGGGAGAATGTTGTGTGGTGCAAAAAGCTTTCAAGTACATTCGGATAAATGATGGCCCTCCTGGCAGCGATAGAGGGGGCCGTGAGATGAGAATGGGAGGCAAGAAGGATTTGAAGCTGAAGTCAGTGGGACAGACAGATGGAGCAGTGAGCAATATTTACTTTACTTACAGGACCAGTGTGTAGCATTTAGGGGGATCTATTGGCAGAAATGGAATATAATATTAATAAGCATGTATTCTTTAGTGTACAATCACCTGAAAATAAGAATGATTGTGTTTTCGTTACCTTAGAATGAACCATTTATATCTACATAGGGAGTTGGTCCCTTCTCTATGGAGTCCGCTATGTTTCTACAGTAGCCCAAAACAGACAAACCAAACTCTGTTAACTCTTCCTGCTTGGGCCGAAGTCAATAACGTTACTCACTCCCGTTGCCGCCGCTCTCTCTTGCTTCACCACTCACTTCCCACGTACACACACACACTATGCACTGGCTCTGCCATAGATGGCTCTAGATACGGCCATTCGTGTTTTTGCGTACCATAGCTCTCCAACACGCTTGGCACTCGGGAGAGGCTTCAGTTGGTTGCAATCTCCTCACCTCACCGCTAGATAGCGCCAGATCCTACACACTGGACATTTAACTTTAAATTATACATTATGAACTTAGCATTGTAATTCTGCTATTTCTGTCTATGAAGAAGAAGGTTGTTCTGTTGCTCTTACTGAGGTTTTCCTTATCCGGATCACAGTTCTAAGGTTAGAGGGTGTCGTATGTTGTTCAGATTGTAAAGCCCTCTGAGACATATTTGTGGCCATATCTTTGGGCTATATTATTGACTCGAGTTTACTTTTTAGTTAGAGAGACTCTCCATATTCACTGCAGATGTTTATCTGATTTGTTGAGGTGCACCTTTCCTGATGCCGTCTAACTTTATTCTGGTAAAAACATTTTAAAGATACCCTCCAGACATGTTTTAATTAATTTAAAATTATTCTGCTTGCAATAATGTTTGATATGGGTTTTCTACAAAAAAAAGTTGATTAGTTACAAATTCTTGAAATAACTTTTAGTCTGCCAAAGTCCAGAATATATGAATATACAAATATTGTGCATTTCAAAGGTTTAACTACTGGACACAAAATGTGTGCTACTTCACTGAAAAGTCCATTCTCAGTCTATGTTCACTGGAGGTTCAAAGTTTCTAAAATCAAGAAGGCCTAGCGACCCCTTATGGAGGGTCAGGACTCCCAGGTTGGAAACCAGTGAGCTAGAGACATTACTGGCGGAGGTATGTGCAAAGTTACCAAGTAATCACACTAATATCTGAACACCCAAGTGAAATATTAACAAGCAAAACACATTTTTGAGTGAAGGTGGACTTTTAACATTCACATTACCTGTACTAATACAGTATTGAGTGTATTAGGGCTTGTTTTGTGCCAACACGTATCTGTGAAGGCATCCATCTCTGCCAGGCATCCTGCAGTCTGCAGCAGACAGGTCTTGTGGAGAGTAGTAAAGGTCTGGGTTTGCCACTGGATCTCTTTGTTTCCCACATCGAACCCTCTGTCAGCCTCATGGGAGTCCTCAGGCAGGGCATGGAAGAGTCAGATGGACATGCACCGAGCTCAACGCTTACCATTATTCACCTAGAAGTTCACAAAAAGAGACAGAATCAGTATCTCCATGTTTCATCCCATTGCTCTTTTTCTTCTTTCTGTTAAGAGACTGATGAATGAGTATGCCCATAGATTGCATTAATTATTATTATTAATAATACTTTTTTAATGTTCTTGTTGGAAGATTTGACAGATTACAAATACAGGGTCTTCTGTCCCTATGTGTGATGTATGCGCATAGCAATAAAGCAAGCAAAACACACTTCCAGTAAAGGTTGAAGACAGGAGTTTGTACTAGAAGCAATTGTAAAACTGAGAAAATAGTATGGAAAAAAACGCAACAAGTGTAAGTGAAAGTGATTACAAAAAAATTAGATACTATAAACAAGAGTTGGAAAAGTATTGTAAAATCAGCTGGCAGAGTAACAAGAAAACCAGATTTAACAAGTGAAGACTAACATGTCCTATCAGTTACATTGTCCCTCATATCAGGAAACTAACCTGTCTCCTAGAAATTATGTTTGTATACTCCTAATTTGCAACAGCGAATTTATTTAGAAACAAACGCAATGTCACTTGAATCACACTTTTTAATCAACATAATGAGGAAACGTTTTCGTACAGCGTATTTCATTCGTCTTTCCTACAATATTGGCTCTTTTAATATACCCATTTGTAGCAACTAAAGCACGATTAACGTTGCTACCCGTCTCCGGTAACAACGTCCTGTGCTTTGTACACCAACGACCAGCTCCCTACGCCTTACATGTAGTTAAAAAAAGTAGCACTTAATTCACACAGAAAAATGTTGTCACTGAACATAATTCAGGCAGCATTTATGTTTGCCTCAAAACATATAGAAAATAAATCAGTTATAAATGTAATTTCTAGAAGACAGTGTTACAGGAGTCCCCATAGGAGGAACAACATAGTTCTTAATCAGCAGCCTATTAAGCAGCTTTTTCTGATTTTTGTCTTAGTTTTTTCAAAGGGAAGTAAAGCATGATGTTGATTGGAATGCTTATCTTCAGTACATCATCCGATAAACCAAAGACGCTGATTATGGTTTGGGACTACAGCTTTGCAGAGCAACATGCACAAAAGCTGAGTGAAGATTTAAGAAAAGATTTGAGGATTAGCAACAAACATGACAACTTCTGCACTTTAATTAGGGGACTAGGATCGAAAACATACAAGAAAAAACAGAAACCTTGCTTTGAATAGACAGCACTTATTTTAGACCCCAGCAGCTTAAATGATGTATGGTACAATGAGCCCAGAGCACTGCCCACAGTTCAGTGTATAAAAATGAGGTTTTTACCAAATCGTGTTTTAGATTTTCATTCAGAATCATGTAGCATGATTTGACATTTCTGGAACTGTCAACATATTTTTGAGACATAAATACCCAAGCAAATTCCTCTTGTTGACTGAGACTTAATCTGTGACAGATTTATTTGTTTCTCATCTGTTTCCTCTGTACGTGCTTCTCTCTGCATGTAATGAGATTCAAGTTTGAGGTTGTTTGCTGTTTATCAAACACCTGCTTGTTGTTTTTGACAAATCCTGCTGCGTTGGCTGGTTGGCAAATTGGCCATCAAAGTGAAATGTTTTCCCTTCATGCTGTCACCATGTTTAGATTACCATATTTAAATGTTAACACAAGAAATTATCCATATGTATATACTATTTTTATTTTTGTTTATAGCTTATTTTGTAAATTGTACATTTTTATTCTTATTTTATTCTAACTTTTTATCTATTCTTTGTTATTATACTGTCTGACTTGCACCAACAAAACCAAAGCAAATTCCTAGTGTATACCTCTTACACCTGGCAATAAACACCATTCTGATTCTGATTCTGATTCTGATACTAGGGCTGTCAAAGTCAGCATGATAATATGCGTTAACGCAAATTCGTTTTAACGCCACTCTTTTCTTGAACGCATTAACACAGCGATTTTTCTGAGGTTGTAACTGTTTTAAAGCTTGAGTGAAGATACTGGCATCATATGGAACTAAATAACCTAAGGAATCCATTGGTACCAAGCATGTTATACTAGCTTGTCGCAAAAGAGGTGAGATAACGCTCCAAACTTGCACTAAATTTTGGGGAGGAAAAACTGTCATGTCCATTTTCAAAGGGGTCCCTTGACCTCTGACCTCAAGATATGTGAATGTAATTGGGTTCTATGGGTTCCCACGAGTCTCCCCTTTACAGACATGCCCACTTTATGATAATTTCATGCAGTTTGGGGCAAGTCACAGTCAAGTCAGCACACTTTTTATGCTAAATGCAGTACCTGTGAGGGTTTCTGGACAATATTTGTTATTGTTTTGTGTTGTTAATTGATTTCCAATAATAAATATATATATACATTTGCATATACTTAACAAATCTACCTTTAAGGTACATTTTGAACGGATAAAAAATGTGCGATACATTTGCGATTAATCACGATTAATCATGGACAATCATGCGATTAATCGCGATTAAAAATTTTAATCGATTGACAGCCCTAGTATATATGCATGGCGCTTCTAAAGCTCCCATTAAGAGAGAAGCTGGAAAAGAATGGAGAGAATGTGAAAGAGCAAATGGGAAGGATAAGGCAATGTAGAAAGTGACATATGGAGGAGGAGGAACGTTTGTTGTCCTTTAGCCCCAGACTCTTTAGAACACATGAATGATGTAGCTTGAACCCTGAAAACTTTACAAAGCAAAAAAAATCTGAAACTTTTGCTGATTCTTTTGAGTAATGAAGCCCAAGTGCAAACTGTTTGTTTTGAAACACACCTATCATCGGTCTGTTTGTTACAAAGACAAATCCCCCTCTGAGATATGGAAAGATCTGAGGCTTGTGTTTGCAGTGGGCAGCGGCTCGACTTGAGGTGAACAGATGGGAGAGTGAGAGATGAGTGATTGGAGTCGCTCTTAAAGTTAAAAACAAAACAAGAGAGAATGTCAATGTTTGTGCATCATTCTGTTTGAAAGGCATTTGTACAACAGCATATTAGGACTGTTGGCTTAAAACAATTTACGGAGCCTGAGGAGGGGGGTAATATTCATAGAAACAAATCTGAATTTCCAAGATAAAAGACATAAATTTACGTGAAAACTGATATTTTCTGAGATAAAAGTGGCAAATTGCGAGATTATAAATTAGTAAATTTACAAGAAAAAAACAAAAAAAATAGTGGAGTACAAAACCGTAGTAATGGAAAATAGTGGGGTATTTTTGTTTCGGAACCACATCACTTCACTTTGCAAGGTTGGATAAACCTCATCACACGTAGACCATTAAACACTGCGGTAACTTGAGTGCAAAATGTATTATTATTATTATTATTATTATT